>KV425992.1:96375-128617 GCA_001632375.1 Exidia glandulosa HHB12029
CTACTACTACTACTACTACTACTACTACTACTACTACTACTACTACTACTACTACTACTACTACTACTACTACTACTACTACTACTACTACTACTTGACATTCCAGTAGAGGGATCCAATGTTCACACATGTAGGGTGCTTCAAGGAAAGGCAATTCGGCATTCCAGGCGGTCTACTAAGGTACATGGGCTCAATCACTATCACTCCCACTCCCACTCCCACTCTCCGACGAGTCCGGGACAACCGGCTGCACAACCGGCCGCGGCTTGCGCTTCTTGTTCTTGTCGCTACGCGTCTTGCGACTCCTCTTCTCGGTCGTGATGGGGATGACGTCGTCCTCGCCCTCGCCCGGCTCCGGCACGAGCTCCCACCGGACGGACTGATCGATGAGCCCGTTGTACAGCGCGCGCACCTCGACCATGGCCAGCTTGCCGGGGTTCTTGAACTTCCCGCCGTTGAACGTCCAGCCGAGGAGTCGGACGCGATGGGGCACGAGGATGGCGTCGTCGTACGAGTCGTAGTTCATCTTGACCGTCGGGGGCACGCCGCCCTTGTAGCGTAGCGCGATAATATCATCTACGAAGGTTGTTAGTATCGTACGGCGCGCAGTTCGACATCGGGCACGCACCCAACTTGCTCGAAATGAGCCGCCTGCACGCGCTCTTCATCTCGTCGGCGTTCTTGGGCGCGTCGCTGATCAGACCTGTGCACGCGAGCGGTTAGCATGGCGTGCGCGCGACGCGGGTACGGGCAGACGTACCACTAGGCCCGTGGACCGTCCACATCTCGAGGAGACGGGCGATCTGGTCGGGGGTCTTGCCGAGCGCGACGTTGCAGAACTTTTCCGTGTTGTTGTCGCAGTGCACCCAGGGCTCCATGGTGAACAGGACCTCTGGGCGCACCGCGATGACCATCGAGACGACGCCGGTGCGCGCCTTCAGCGTATCGAGCTGTAGAACATGTTAGTATCGCGGGATGCGTGCAGTACGTGCGTACGCACGTCGTTGCTGACGCCTTTGAGCGAGCTCGTGGCGTCCTGCTGCTCGCCTTTGCGGTTGACGCGCTTGTCGCGCGCGGTGGCCTCCTTGTGCGCCTTGTACGCGTCGAGCCAGACCTGTTGGTCGGCGACGGGCCTGACCTTGTAGTTCGGCCGCTCGCGCTGGATCTTGGCCTTGATCTCAGCCAACTTGTAAGGCACGCCGTCCGGAGGGTCTGCGAGCGAGGTTAGTTGATGCCGCAAGCGACGAGCGTAAGGTGCGTACCTTTGTTCATCTCCTTCGACTTCCAATGGACGTACGCGTCGTACAGGCGGATCTTCTTGACCCTGCGCATGAAGCGCGCGCTCTTGGACCCGCCGTACAGGTGCGCGCGCACCCACGCCTTCGAACTAGGGAGCAGGTTTAGTACACGAAATAGAAAGCCATGAGGCTCTGTGCGTACCGTCCAAATTCCTTCGATATTTCGCTGACGCGTTTCTGGACATGGTCGGCCACGTCGTCGAGCGCAGCGTGGAGGCCGATCCGCGCCTTCTTCTGCAGGCGGCGGCGGTCGATCGGGAGCCTGGCGCGGCGCTTTGGCGCGGTTTGAGGGCGGCGGCGACGGGGAGCTGTGCCCATCTGGGGACGACGGACGCGAGGACGTGTGGGGTGTGGTGGGGGAGGAAGGAAGAGGTTGGGTGAAGTTCAAACTCCACTCAACCTCAACTTCCGGTTTCGGCCCTTGATAGTTTAACTTCGACTTAAGTTCCCACAGAGTAACGAGGGGCAAGAAATATATTCTGGAATATAACTACATTCACCCTCAGCGCCAGACAAGATCAATTCCATTACAAATGTCTTCGACAGCCGCGACCCCGAGATGCAACGCGTGACGTGCGCAAGCGCCGGTTGAGAGAATGGTTGGGTAGATCATGTCAACGCTGTCGCGAACCTCGTTCAGGTTCGCGACCATGTTCGCCTTGTTGCCCGGCTTCCAGCGCTGGACGGCGAGCTCGACGGGCAGGCGCGCGGTGACTTTAGCGCCGGTGCGCTGCGAGAAGCGCTGGAACTGCGCCGCCAGCGCGTGCGCATCGACGAGAACGATGATGTCGTCGTCGCTCCCATCCACGATGCCCGCGTCGCGTCGATCGGCGAGGCACGCGTCGCACTGCGTGGGGAACATAGGCTGGGGCGCGAGGTGGACAGGGGACGACGCGGGGGAAGCGGACGGCGAGGACGGAGGGGTCTCCGCATGAGTCAAGAGCTCGCCCTCGAGGCGGGCGGCGGCGGCGGCACTGAGACTGGCGGCGGGGGGATGCCAGTCCACGAGTTCGGCCTCGTCGAGTCGCGCTGCGTAGTCCCGCACGTGCGGGACGGCGATCCTGTGGCGGAACGTCTTGATGATGTCGTCCACGGCGGCCGCGTACTCCGGGATGACTTCCCCGTCGACCTTGATGGATTCCGAGACGTGTACCCATACGTCGAGGTCGTCGCCGTCGATAACAGGCCCGTCCCAATCGGGACGGATACGCAGAACGACCGTCAGACTATTGAGCTGACGGTCCGCCAAAGTAATCTGCAACAGAGATGGTTAGTACAAGAACATGCATATGAGGGAGGGAGGGGCGCACCACAGAGCCTGCATCCCTCTCGCTGTACGCAGCGAGAAGGTTGCGCTCAGCCCTCCGCCGGTTGTACAGACCATGAATGCGCCGCCCTGGGTACCAGGCGTGCTCCAGGCGTGCCTTGTACACCACGGCGGCGTCAGTGGCTCGGATGGCTGCGTGCTCCTCGTACGTGAGCGAGAGATTGTGCTCGTAACGGACCTGGGCGAACCGCGCGAGCTCGCGGAGCGGCAGCGGACGCCCTGGAACGAACGTGGGCGAGACGAGAGCTGGAAATATGTTAGCATGGTATGTGAGCCCGCAATGCACTGGCGTACCTTGGCCAAGTGCGTTGGCGTCGTCTTCGAAGAGACCGTCCAGCGCAGCGGTCGTGTCCATATTGATCCCCGCCGTTGCCAGGTCGAAGGGGTGTAGACTCTCCCGGTCGTCGCTGACCGGCAGGTCGAGCACGTGCCACAGGTCCTGCATCCACTCCGCCATAGGGGCACGCATGGTGTTCGTACGAGGCGTTGTTGGCAACACGGCGGGCGTACGAGGCGGCTGTGCGCGCGCGCGTGCAGGCGTCGATGTCGTCGAGGCAACCGTGCCCTGTCGGCGTGAAGGGATTGCTGGGGCCGGCGCTCGCGAGGCCCGCTCCACTCTAGCGCCGTCCTGAGCACGAAGCGGGGCAGGCGAGGACGGCGTAGTGGGTGCGGTGTTCATGGGTGGCCCGTGGGGTTGCGACTGCAGAGTTGGCAGCACAAACCACTCTGGGCCGAATACAGGGCCAGTACGCGACGTGCTCCCAGCCTTTGTGCGAACGGGCTGCGGCGTGGGCGTCGTGCTCGAGACCGGACGCTCAGACGGCGCCTTGGTCTTCTTGACCTTTCCCGGTCGATCTGTGTGCTAGAAAGAGTCAGCTAATGAGTAAGACGTATACAAGCAGCAATCGTACCATTTTACGGGCGTCGGCGAGACGCTGAGCGGGTGGAACGGTGTGGGCGAGGTGGACGTTGAGGTTCAACCAGTTCGTCGGCCAAGTCCGAAACCACGCGAACATGAAATAGCTTGAACTGAAGACGAAGGGCACAGTTTGGGGGAACAAAATATACACTGAGGACCCCAAAAAGGTCTACTGCAGACATTATCAAGCTCTCAGAAGTTCTCGATTACGGGTTGTGCTTATATGACCAATGCGCGCATTTCCTTGAAATCACCCACCGCAGCCTAAGTACTTCCTCAACAGCTCTGTGACGCTCTAATAAGCTTTATACATATCATATTTAGTATATGGGGGAGTTTGAGACAATTCCGAGCCTTGAGGCAAACTATGTGCTCTCGCTCTTGCCAACAATGCAAGGACACTGGTGAACAGCAATACGAATCGTGTAGACAATCTCTCGCTTTCATACTTCACCAGATGTGTAAGTGCCATATACAGATTCCATTCCTGGTACTCGTTTTACGGAGATGCTCACGGCAGGTAGTGTATGCAAGAGCTCGGCTTTGAGGCAGTTAAGAGCATGCACACTCTTCTACTTGACGGAGCAATGTTCTCAGGTGTCAAACATACAATGGTCAGTACTCAGGCAGTGTTCAGAACAGGTTTCATGGGTGGGAATTGCGGAAAACGTACGGTGAGGCAGTACATGGGTCATTCACGGCTTGCGGTGAACATTACAGGTTCAAACTCAAGATTCCCAACTCTCCCAGCTATTCGAGTTCCTTCCAAGTACAAAACTGAAATTAGAACACGTCGAAAGCAACTATGATACATGCAGATAGGGACTCTCACTACTATTTTACGAATAGGAACTACTCTACAGATGCTAGGAAGTCATGTAAACGTTGCAAATCCTCTTCGTGCGCTACATCCTCGTCTATCACATCGTCAAGATCCACAGACGGAGAGGAAGGGCGAGTTGGGGGTACGGGAACACTCTCAGAGACCTGCGCGCCCAGACGGGTACCCGGTACGAGGCAATCCCGGAAATCGTCGTACACCGTAAGCTTGCTCAGGCGCGCGCGGTGCACCGCGTTAAACGCCTTGCGCCGCGCGATGCGCTCGCCCAGCTCGTACGCCAGGGGTGGATTTGTTTCGAGGAGCCCGAGACAGACGGTGTCCATCCGCAGCTCCTCGTCGCGCATCGCCGTGACGAGTCTACGCACCTCCACTCGGCATCGCGTGAGCTCCTCCTTCGCACGAACGACCTTGTAGTGCTTGACGGCCATGAGGCGATTCGCGGGTTGTGCCCATGCCTTGTCGCGGACGTCGCCAGAGCGCGAGTGTCGTAGCAACTCGAATTCTTGTAGCTCCGTCCACTCCATCAGCGTCGAGAAGTCGACAGTTGGAGCAGGCGGAATGAGCGCTGCTGCGAGGTCGTTGTAGCGCGCGACAGCCGTACGAATGGCCTGCGAGCGCGACTTGAGACCTTTCCCGATGGCCTCACGCAGCTTATAACCTACCCGTCGTTAGCGAGCACGCAACGCAAGGAACGGATTACACACCAGTGCCGAAGGTGTGCGACTTGGCGAGCTCGAACATCCTCTGGACCATGAGGAGCTCGAGGCGGTCGAGCGCCTTTCGCCAGTCGCGTTCGGTCGTGCGCACAAGCGCGTCGCGATACTCGCGCGAGTCCGAGGTCCAGCGCTCGTCGATTCCCAATACGGCCTCGAGTGCAACGACGGCGTCGCGGGTCTTCGTGTAGCTGTCGTACGCATCGACGCGCGCCTTGTAGAGCTTCTTGACGGCCGCGGGAGAGAGACGACGCGCGGCAATCTCCTCCTCGCTCGGAACTCGAACGCCGTCTGCGAAATCGTCCTGCTTTGCGCGTAGGGCGGTCCTGTAAATGCTATTAGTCGTGTATAGAGTGAAAATTAAGTACTTACTCGGCCTCTTCCAAATCGGAGAGCATCGCGACGTAGTCCATCGTCAGCGCGACCTCCTCTGGCTCGGTCTGCAGTCCCTCGAGGTACGCGAGCTCTGCAGCGTTCCACCCTTCGATATCCGCGTCCGTGAGACCGGAGTCGATCTTGAATGCTGCTACGAGCGGCGCGAACTCGGCCTGAAGCAGCTTCGCTTGCTTCACGTTGTTGTACAAGAATTTACCTACAAAGCACGTCAGCCGTTGATCACACAATCAAGCAACACTTACTAATCTCTGCATATTTGTCCTCGTCCCACTGTCGGATGGCAAGGTCGATATATTGAACCCAGTGATAGTGAGAGGCATGGCGGACGACGCCGGCGACACCATTGAGCCACGAGAAGAAACGCTCGCAGACCTCGAGGTCTTCGAGACCGAACCCGACTTCAAAGAGCGGGTGTCCACGTAGCTGGCACATGCGGTTGTGCCCATAGCCGTGGAACGCGTTGACGCCGCAGTCGATGCCAGCCTCGCGCGCGCGATCGCCGAGAAGAGCGCTGCGCTCCAGCGTACCTTGAAATGCGCACCCAATGTCGTAGCCGTTCCTCTTGTCACGAAAACCAGCGCGGATGAGTCGCGCTATCATGGCCAGAGGATACTTTGCGCTAGAAACAGCTGTCAGCTTCTCTGTGCGCCAGGATCAAGAAGTGCGTACAGCTCCCCGCTGCGGATCATCTCCAGGAACCACAAGACGAGCCCGTGCCTGCATAATAATGCAAACACGCCCGTCTGGTCGAACATCCCGGGTGCGAGCTTGTTATGCTCGGCCTTCGCGTTCTTCCAACGCGAGGCGCATATCGAAGGCTTCGGCGCGTCATCTCCTGGCTCGCCGGACTCTTCAAGTGTCGCGTACGCCGGCGCCTCGGGTTCCTCTCGTTGCTTCGACTGTTTGATGAAGGGAGGGTCAGTGGGTGATGATTGGTGTGCAAAGGAAGCTCGACGTACTTTCTTCTTCGGCACGATGCGCCGCTGCACCTCGTTTGCATATAAATCCACCTCTTCAGGCGGGATACGGTAGTCCGAATCAAATACTCGCGGATCCGCGAGTCCAGCGCTGGCGTTACGTCGGTTGCTCTGACCGCCGTCCATCGCGAGGAATCCCGGGATAACAAGCTCCTCCTCGTTCGTGAGCTGTCGCGGCATGTTAGACATCAAGGAGAAGTACAAAGGTTGCACGTTACCACGTAGCTGCATGGCGCGCACGAGTTGCGCGCGCGCCAGTTTGGGGCGTCCTGGCCGAGAGCGCAGTCCATGCGCCGTTCGACCTCGCGCTGCATGGCAAGGTACACATCGAACGCCGCTGCAAACTGCTCTCGCAGATACGGGCGGTATTGACACTGCAAGAAGTCAGAACTGAACGGGAAGCGGAACAACAGAATAAACGTACATTGTACGTGTCGCACAGTGCCCGTACGAAGGGTTGCACGCCAAGCCGGGGTGCTCGGCGCCGAAGGTAATAGTACATCTTGAGGATGTTGATGGAAATGGCGACAACGGGCACCCACGGGGTACATGCCATCATGCCGACGCGCATGAGCGATAGGGCGGCGACCTCGCCCGCAGGTTGTTCGACTCGAAGGTAACGTTCAAACCCTGTAGATATTAGTATAATGGAAAATATAAGAAATAAACTACGCACCGGTGTCGGTGAGCGCGGCAACTGTGAACCAGTCATGTGCAGGCGCTGGCGCTGCTGCAGGCTCGGGCTCGGAGGTGTGGGAGCCGGTGGTTGGGCCGGTTGGCTCGCCGTCGCCTGACTCGGTCCCGTGCCCGACGCTCGACCCGCCTGTGCCTGCAACGTACGCCTCGCCCGGTAGAGCCGCGCGCTCGTCGTTGGTCTGGGCGTCGTCCGCCGCGGTGGCCAGCGGCGCATCGGGGCGCGCATGATCCGGCTCGCCCGCGAGCGCGCCGCCGTGCTTCCACGCCAGGTATGTGTCAACGAGCTGCGGCATAAGCGTGCCCCATGACTGATCCTGGTTTTGCAGTTGCTCGCGGCGCGTGCGCGTGTCGAGCCGGGTCTTGTTTGGGATGCTGCAAGCAGTCAGCGCGCGTCAAGGACCCAGTACGCTGCACGCACGTAGAAGTAATAAAAGAGCCCGTCGCGTGCTCGCCAAGCACGCTAGGCACTGCGTCGTTTGGCGTGAGCTCTGCAAGAAGCTCCGTGAGGTCGAAGTCGGTCGGGAAGTCTTGCCATTCGTCGTCGTCCGCTCTCGGATCAGAGACGTCAGCATCGACGTGCCCTTTCTTGGCGAGGTCTGCAGCAGAGTAAGCGTTAGCCGTGCAAGGCGACGATATCACGGCGATCATGATACGTACCTTCAAGTATTTTGCGCCGCTTCGCTTGGTGCTCGTCACGCTCCTTGACGGCGCCGGCCATGCTTTGCCTCGAGCGGCCAGACCGTGCTGGTGGCGTGTTCTCATCATCTGACGTGTACTCGCGTGGCCTGTAGCGTGTAATGCCCTTGGATAACGTGGACGGGGCCTTGCGGCCAGTCGGCATAGTGAGCGAAGCTGAGTCGGACTCTCAACACGCGTCACTTTTCTGTAGGTATCGATGGCAGCGACCTGGAGAAATATCGATATCATATTCGAGCTCTCCTCAATTTTCTGATATTATTCATATTTTCTGCGAAAACGAAAAGTTGACGGGTGAGGGAGGAAAGGTGCTCGTCGTCGGCGGCGGCGACGAGAAGTGTTGTGTTGTGTTGTCGGCGGCGGCGACGGGCATGACACGTGATGGAGCCGGTGACGGGAACCCCGGTGAGCCCGGGATTAGTATTTTGACTTGAACCCATGCCCGCTCACACGCCTTACCACCTGTGCCACGCCCTGGGTCAGGTCTCGTTTCTCCCAAGTCGAGATATTGCTACAATATTGCTGGCAAGGAGAATAGCGATTTGGCCTATGGCCATTGGGATTAGCTCATGTGTCTCATCCCTATGTACATTGGTAACTACGGTAATAGAGTGGTGAGCTTTCAGCACTTGGCTTTCATGAATGCGTCTCAATGGCACCTGAACTCTGCGCATACCAGCCAACGGTCCGGACTATCAAGTCGGTGGTTCTCTTTTCCAGGAGAATGCGAACGTGTCGCAGCAGATTGCGTCATGACCAGAAAGTCACTACTGTGGCCGAAGGTCCCTGTCTACTCGGCCGCACATGACGCACGACTTCACGACTACATACGTCATTTTCGGGATCTTATTACTTATCTGGTTGCTGTTCACAGCGCTCTAGTTTGACGTTCCCTGTTTGAATTGCGCTGAGCGTCTCTCCCGGGGCACGGGTCTCTACTTGGCCATATACGGAAAGATGGTACATAGATTGGACACACCTTCACTGCCCAGGAACTCGGGAGCGGACTTACAGGACTTCGAGGGAACCCGGTCCAAGCGCCCTACTCGTATCTATAAAACATCTCGTTCATGCCGCATTCCCCTCTACACAACCGCCTCCTAGTCTCCGCCGTCGGATACTCCGCTTCACTCGGCATCATACCTGCACACGCGCTCGGCAGTGATACACTGTCAGTTCCTATGCACCTCTCGCGCACCCTAGAACCAACCTCGACCTGACTTGTGCAGCCCCTCGCCCACAAGTTCCGAGTCGGCAGAGATGTTCCAGAGGACTGACTCGGGCTACTCTGCTGACTGTTCCAGCATCTGTTCAACAATCGGTGTGTTATTATTGTATAATCCATAGTCTGCCTCGATGCTCGACTTACACGCGCTGTGATCTAGACGCAAGGCAGGACAAGGAGCATTCGATTAACGTGCGTCAAACGCTTCACACTCTCTCAGTACTGATCATGACTTATGTATCTCATCATCCAGCTCCCATGCGCGAAGTCACTGGCACGCCCAAGCTCGGCTAACCCTGGCTCTCATACTCACACGCGCGGACTGCGAAGGGGGCGGCGACGCCGTCATCCTCCCGCAACACGCCCCCACCCGATCCAGCAGTCGACGAGGCAAGGGAGCGGACCAGTCGGGCGTTCTGGCACGGCTAAGAGCGCTTGCGATGGCCAGCCACTCGCACCGATGGAACCTATAGGTCGCGAACTGCCAAACCAACTTCAAGGTTCCTTCCACCAGAACCTGGCAGATAACGATGCCTCCCTGCTTGCGCCCAGTGCTGCGTCCGAAGCGGCCAGCCCTCTGCACGCGACGGCTTCTTCGAGTCCGGTCGACGAGCCGAACACCGTATACAGAGCAAACAGCGACTCTGGGAGACGTCCCGCAAGTCTGTCGGGTGACGAACGGTCCCTTTCAGATAGAAGTAGTAGACCATTACTTGACGGAGCCAGGCTCGGCAGCAGTTCCCCGGCAGGCTTCGCCTCGTCTCACGATGAGGCCGAAGCCGGGGTGCAAGGGACCGACCACTCTTCTGGCATAAACGGCACAGAGAGGCCTACCGCGGACGATCACGACACGGATCGCGCTGGACGCTGCTTCACCTACGTCTTCTTTCTCGGCTTCCTCGCAACCTTTGCCGCTGTCTTCATCCCGCGCGTGAGTAAAGACTGGAAGATTGCGCTGTGCGTTTGGTTTCGTCGCTGGCAAACAACCCCCAAACTCACAATAACGTTTAGAACGGGTATCAATGGTCTGTTTAGCGGAGGCGTCGGTCTTGCAATGCATGCGGGTTGGCCACACATGCGGTGAGCTTACCCCACCATGGCCATTGCGTTCAAACGGCTCATACAACGGCTGTCACACGCAGGGGCATGCACGTCCAAGGGCCCTGGATTATGCTTGCGGTCATCGTTTTCTCGATCATGACATTCTACGCTCTCAGAGTGCCCGAGGAGGCGCAGGCGATATCCTGACACCAGCGTGAGACTGGGTCATTGACATTTTGACAGCACATGGATACTGTACTGCGATCAGGAATGTTTCTGCCATAATGGACGGACAGCCTCACGAACTCTTATGATTCATTCAATCTGCATTGATCCATTCGCATCTGAGACTGTATACTCCATAATCTGTATCTGTAGCATCCGCCATTTCCCTCTCATGGGACTCGATAGTCTGAATACCACAAGTTTATCTGCCGGCCTATTGTGAGACTCGCTCGGAATATTTGCCATATTGCGAAATCGCCTTCGAAGTGGGTCGCCACTCAGTCCGTCATCAGGACACATGAGTTCACTCACTGCATCACAGTCAGAGCCCCCGCGGCTCTTTCGTGTACGCAGGCTCCGGCGCCCTCTCCTCCTCCTGCACAACCACAGCCATGAGAATGAGAACGGACTCAAGGACGGAAAGCGTCTTGTTGATATGGAAAACGAAAAGTACGACCTGTCGTAGCTGAATACGAATACTGCGGTAGCGTTGGATGCGATCGAACATATTTGTCTTTCTTGACATACAAAATGAAGCTCGACAGCTGACTGTTATCAGGCTCGGCTCGCTCGCCCACGTCGAATTCTAGCGTCACAAACAGCCAAACGACGACGCACACACAGACTTGGTTCGTGTTGGTTCAGAAGAGTTCAATAGCGATGTATTAATATCCTACGAAGTAGACCTGATCGTCAGGAGGGATAGGTAACCCATTGTGGCAGGGATACGCACATAGTCTAAGCGCGCTGGAAAGGCACCTGGAAGCCCGACAAAAGTGATCGCGCAAGATTCTGTGCGCCCTGACCCTGGGCGTTGGTGATGAAGTGTATGTGGAAGCCGTACATGCGATGATAGGCGTCAACGTTGACCTCGATCTGTGGGAACAGACCCATCGCTGCGGGGTTTAAGCCGAGGCTCACAACGCCCGTGACAGCGCTCTGACGGTGCGGGTTACGGCTGGGTGGTTCCATCTGGAAACCACCAAAGTCGCGCAGACGGGGGAGAACGAACTCGACGAAGGTGCCGAGAAAGTCGTACATCTTGTCGCCTTTAATCTCGATCTTGACGCCGCAGGGCACGCCTGGACGGATCCAGCCTCCGACAGTCTTGCGACCGCGTACGACCTGAACGCCCTTGGAAGTGTGTCGTCCACCGGAGTACTTGGACTCGCCGGAGAGCGCGCGGAAGGCGGCGATGCAACCGAGCAGGTAGGAGCGGTTGCCGATGGCCTCCTTCTGGAAGGTGTGCAGCACGATACGTTCTAGTTTGATGATGTTCTCCACGGTCGTAGGCGGAAGTTGTTTGCGCACGAAGCGGTCGCCTCCAGCGATGGGATTGAATCTGTTCTTCGTGTACGGGTCCTCCGCGTCGTAGAGACCACGGGTAACACGGGGAGCGGTGCGCGGTGTAGCCTCGTGGATGTAGTGCATGTACATGAGGTCGTCGGCGAGCGTGGTGTGGTAATGCTCCTTGACGCGACTCTGGCCCGTCTCGCGCACCATGAGCTTGCGAATCGAATGCCACCGTTCTCGCTGTGGCCAGATAGTACGCGACCGCCATTCCTCGCGCACCACGGCCTTGGTACGCGGCAGCAGCTTGGGCGGCGGGCGCAAAAACCGCGGGCGATCTTTTCGCGCGACGTTTTTGACATACGTGAGGGCGCCCAGGGGCGTCGTCCGCACATATCTGCGCCGCTTGGGGGTCGGCGCGGCGGCGGGCGCGGGCGCCTCAGCCTTGGGCAGCAAGCTGAGCTTGGGCAGTGGCAATTTCGGCGGCATGGGACGAAGTCAAGAGCGGTCGGCGCGGTGCGAAAATTAAGCAGCGCGTCTTGTCCCGCAACCGTCATCATGGCCGCCTGCCTGCGCTTCACAAGACGGGTAATTACATTAATAACGGTTCATATAGCTGCCTCATATATAATACAGGTCTGGAAGTCGTTCCTTGATAATAAGGGTGCTTCATAGCCTATCCAACCTTGACCGCACGGCGGCTCAGCTATCGCCAGGCCACGACGCCCAATGTTTTCCTCAGGTACGGTCTTATCTAAGCGAATGGACTTCAATCCTGAACTAACATTTCGTGTAGCTTAAGATTGAGCGTGCCATCCCTGGAAGGCTCGAGGCTTCGCTGAAGATAGCGAGCTACAACTGTGCGCAACCCTCTCTTTCCCGCGCTAACCGTTCATTTGATATCCTACAGTGAACAGGACCAAGGTCTGCTACCGCCATGTTTGACGGCCGTAGCTTAACCTGGCAGCACAGACCCTGCACGGCGGCCTCATTCTCTCCCTTACAGACACCTTGGGCTCCCTCGCCGTCTCCACTCGCGGAAACTTCATGACGGGCGTCAGCGCCGACATTGGGACCTCCTTCGTCCGTCCTGCAGGCCTGGAGGGCGACGAGCTTCGGGCAAGCGCGACACTTGTGCAGATGGGCCGCACACTGGCGTTTACGCGTGTGGAGTTCATGAACACCAAGGGCGAACTCGTTGCGTACGGTCGTATGTCTTATGGGTCCTGTCGCTGGCACTATGCGAGGGATGCTGATTCAACCCTTCAGACCACACGAAGTTCGTCGGGAAAGCGCTGGAGCACCCCGTGAGATGGATTCCCTTTTCTCTGGGCTTCTCTCGTGCGTCGACTGACCATATCGGTTCCCCAATAGAACAACGTCAAGCTTTCTCCGGATGGGGAAACGTTGCTAGAAGGGGAGATCGACGACTGACGGAGGCGGATGATCCAGTGTGTACAGAAATTTCCTTCGAGCGTTAACTCCACGTTCCGCTCCCATGCAAACAATATCGACTCGTCCCTTTTTTCCATTCTAACATGTTGCATGCCCGCCAACGGGAGCTGCGGTCGCCTGAAACCTAGCGTCCTCTTTTCGGCACTGATTCTCCTTCATATTTTCCGACGCTCTTGACAGAGAAGGCGCTTGCCGGGTTTCTTGCTCATCAAGGGTCTGCGCGATCTACTTCACGTTGCCTCACAGCGCCTCGTCCGCACTTTCTTCGTCCCTCGAGCTCTATGTACTGATCTCATTCTGGGTCAGATGCAATGCTCGCGGCCCAGTGATAGCTCGGATACTCGAAGTCGATCCAGTTTTCCAGCGGTACACACGTCGCGTGTGCCGTAGCAACGGCCCTACGTCAACAGGCGTTGGGTAATGACACAAGACGCCGCGTGCCAAGCACCAATTTATACTATATATGAACGACACCAATTTTCTTCACCGACGCTGTTCCCTCCTTTCAACGTTCACCGCGCCTGTCGCAGAAGCGAACCTCCTGCGTATCCCTCCTATCTGCGGCATAATGGCTCGTATGCTCATCGTCTATTCGTCGCGATGGATCAGTTGACTGACGATGTGTGGCAGACCGCGAAAACCAGGCAGACGTTGTTCTCGCCGGTTCCGCGTCCTCCTCCTACTCATAGTATCTCGACGATGGAACCAGGGACGATGCGCGAATCTGGGACGTATATCGACATGAGTTCATCGCCTTCCAACAGAAGGTCACGGACGACTGGAATAAACCGCTCGACGCAGCGTTGACTTTCGTGCGTACTTCCGTCCGCATTGTGTCACATTCCGGCCAGCTCATGCTAAGCTCGTGTAATCATGACAGGCTGGGCTTTACAGTGCCGCATTGGCAGCGCTCGTAGTCGAATCGTACAAGCGACTACTACCTGCCTCTGGTGATCCGGTGCCTTCGGATGACGACAAGTTCCTGACTGTGCTCTGGTTCAGCAGCTTGACGCTCACTTTGTCCGCCGCCGCACTCGCATCTGGGCAAAGACGTGGATTCGCGAGTACAAACAGATGCTCCGGCTCGCCGTCGCGCCAACACGATTACGTTGGATCCAGCGGCAACATGACTGCGAATACAATACAAAATGCACGTCCGCGCACAGCCAAATCCAATATTCATGCTTCTTCTTCCGACCTTGCTCTTCTTCGCGCTCATAACATCAGACCCGCGCAAAAAACTATCTTCAGAGAGAAGAGAGACTCTCGAATCGGTCGAAGATGGACTCTCAAGAGTATACCTCGCGACTTTTCTGGGGATGTGCGTAGACACGCACACGAAGCGAATGCCCACGGTAGAGATGCACATAAGGGAGACAGCTCTCTTTATACCACTACTGACTCGGATCAATGGTATCTGATATTGATTGAGAGACTAGCTAACAGTCAGCTTCGTACTATACAACGACGTCCGCACTGTCGCGGGGTTTGACTCACTCAATGGCCTTCTTCAATGTTTTGATGGGACCCGTCCTACTCGCGCTCCTGTCCCTCTTACAGACTGTACTATGATTATTGACTGACATGCGCCTGAACTCGTTCGTAATAGTATATTATTCGGTCACAACTCGAAGTCCCGCCTATTCCTTGCCCCGGTCCATGGCGCCTGACAATCTGTCACATTTCGCTTGCGGTCTGTAGCTCTGATAAAGGCAACACCCTTGCCTCATCGCCTCATGTTTTCAGCGCCGTCGGCGCAAAGGTGACTTCGGCAACTTCGGCACCTTGAGCGCCCATACGATATAAGGCAACGCCTCCCTACGCCGTCAACAGCGCGGGTAGGATGTGGCTTGCCCTCAGGCTCACTAGTGCCAGCCTCCTTCTGGCCCTTACCGAGCTACCAGTGCGCGCGCAGACGACTGGTAATCCGGCGACCGATACCTGCATCTTCAATTGCTACTATCAGACGGCGCTGAGGAACACGATCGCCAACGATGTCTGTGCCACTTACTTTCCCGACGAGTACGCAAGGCGTCCGACTTCATAGTGTGAGGCGGACGGAATACTGACGCCAAGACTGCAGACGCGCAGAATTTACATGTATCTGCCGTACCCCGACTCTCATAAGCGGCACGAGACTCTGCGCGGCGGGGGCCTGTGCGGCGGGTACGGTACAGATAATTGACCAAGTCTGTCGTGCGTTCTCTATCTTGCGATGCTGAGCCGCAGGGAATCTGAATCCGCTCCAGAGGACCTGGCGGGCGGAGGAACCCTGCCTCCAGGTCTTGGCACAACTGCAGGTGGAGGAAACCCGCTCTCTAGTATTGGCACAGGCGCAGCATCGCCAGCACCAGCGCCAGTGCAGACGGGAAACCCGGCTGCTGCTCCTCCTGCTGTACAGTCGCCAGGAGGTACGCAGAACGGGCAGCAGGGTACAGGTGCTGGCGACAGCGGTGGCGCGCCTACTGTCCTCAGCGGTTCGGCCGCCACGTGGAAGCGACGTTCGAAGGCTTTGGGCGTTGTTGCGGTGTGCGTAGGCCTGATGTACACTTCCTGAACTCGCCAGCAAGGAAATTGTGCTTCATGTCGTAATAATGAATGCACCGAGGGCTAAATTTGGCTCTGAACGACATTGGCACTGCCTGTCGATCAAGTTCTCAAGGCACGACGGTAAGCGCCGAGTTCGCACAGCACATGGAATTGGAAAGGGACAAGTGCCGATGATCTGCAGCCGCGAGGATACACCAATGTACCACCGTGCATGCCAGTTCCGCGAGTCGACAAACTTTTCCGTTCCGTAGCCGAACAATCCCTGGCAGTGCCTGCGACCAACGCCGATGTAGATGTTCAATATCAATGACTAGCTGTCCCCGTCCGGAACATTTTGGCAAGCCCTGCTATGGGATTAGATGCGCACTCACACTAGATCCGGTGAATTGTAGGTAAGTAGAGGACAGTACACCGATACCCCGTTACAGCCCAGATATATTGAGACATAAAGCCTAGAGCGTGGCAACTCCAGCGAAGCTGAGGGCAACAAATCCGACGACAAGAGACTCGTGCGCAGAGAGCATTCGGGCAGCGCCCTTCCCGGTGTCATCGGTAGTCGCGGGCGCAGGCGCGCCTGTCCCAGTCCCCCCACTCCCGCCATTGACCGACGCTATATGACATGCATGTGAGATGCGAATGCACAACGAAGCATCCTCCATACGTACCGCAGAGAGAGTCAAGGGCGTCGGTCCCTATTTTGGCAGTCGCCGAGTCCAGGCACTTGGTGTAGCATCCTTTGAACGAGCTCCAATAGTCCGACTTGCATAGGCAGGCCTGAATTCCCAGCCTGAAGACACGCGATTGTCAAAGACGACTCGCCGTAAGACGTCGACTGAATACTCACGAGTCAGTTGAGCCGCCGCAGCTCTCGATCTCGGACTGATGAGATTGTATAACACTCTCGTCGCATGATTCGAGGCAGCTGGCTTGGTCGGGGGTAATGCCAGCTGGTGCTTGGGGAACCTGCTGGCGAGGAAAGAGTGTACTCGTGGCGAGAGCGATCGGGACGAGCGCAAAGAGCGTAAAGGCACGCATCGTGTCGAGGGTCAAGAGACAGGCGCGGAACTGGCTTTTATACGTTCCCCAAATCCGTAATGAGCGCAGCGCTGGGGACATGTTCGACAAGTCTCCTGAATCTGCAGCCATGCGAAGGCGGTGCGAATGGGAATTCGTCGACGTTAAGGCGGGCGTAGCGTTCAGACCGGGCCCAGAATGCGTAGCTGACATTTCTCGAACTTCGATCAATACACTGCCTTCATCGACTTTGTTAGTCGGTCGATAATTGGACGATAAACCGTGATATTGTGCATAGACAGAGCTTTTATCTCATGTCCCTGGCCTGGAAGCACTGGCAACTCGTTCAAAGTCAACACAACACAGATCAGTGCACGCTTCCCCTTCGCGTCTGAAGCCGCCGCCGTTTTCCCCGCCATCGACACTACACCGCACCGAAGGCATTCCTGAGCGAATGCTGAGCCATAGCCAATAACCACGGACGAGCAAGTAGGAAACACTTTGCCAGATGAAGCCCGGTGGCGATATTCCACGAAGACGGGTCTCGATAGCCTATTGCTGGTTGCTGAGTGACGGATCCTGAAACCTTAGATTGCATCGGAGAGACGCTCTTCCCAAGACACGACCTGAGCGAAACCGTTGCATTGGAGTATCTTGCACAGTGGCATGGAGAGTCATGGTAGCGCACCAGCCAATGCGCTCACCGACGTCAGTACGCCTGCAAACATGCCGGTTGCAAGCCTCGTCGAACCAGCAGTTACGGCGCCCTCGCTCGCGCCGGGAAGGAAGCGCAGCGCGAAGGGAGAGTCGACGTTCGCGTAAAGCGGATGCATGTCGAAGAAGATTGGCCCCAGCTTCGAAGAGGAAGGGCGAGAATGAAGTGCGTGGCGTAAGCAAATCGGAACGCGAGAGCTGACGAAAAGAATGCCCAGCCGCCGTCTACATAGAGCGTCGATGTGCCGCCGAACGACCTTGGATTCAACCAGAAAGCATAGAGATACACATGTGTAATGATGCAAGAAAGCGGGATGCAGACGGAAGGGTGTGATCATGCCTGAAACTTGCGAAGGGTCTGCACCTCGTCGAGCAGACTCTGCAGGCGGTCGTCGTCTAATTTTACGAGACTGAGCGTATGCAGTTGTGAGCGAGACGTCCGTGAGGTATTAGATCGAGAGGGCGTACCTAGGTACGATGCTTTTCGCCTCGTCGACGTCTGCCGGTACGAGGTTAGCGATTTGCGCCGTCTCGAACTGCGTCAACTGCGATTCACGACGCAGCGTCCTGCGTCGGACAGTCAGCAGTCATTTTGTGAGAGTATGGATGTCTCAGATGTACTCGCGAACGGCTGTTGCGCTCTCGTGCGTGTTGAACTTGGCAAATGTCTTGACATATTCCAGCGTCTTGTTGTAAACCCTGCGCGCCCAAGAATCAGGATAAGGCGCGCCAGGAGCAACATGGAGCTAAGCGTACGCCGTATCTGGCGCATTGTCGCGCCTGTGGTCGAGCAGCAATTTGACCTCGGAGATGAGCAGACAACCAGCGTTGTTAAACTCTGGGCGGCGTCGTCAGACCTGGATCTTGGTAGCCAGGTCGTCGCTGTACTCACCGTTGCCGAGCTTGAGCGACGCGGCGTCCTCGTCTTCGGTCTGCGTGCGCCGTTGTAACCGTGGGGTGGCCATAGCGGACGAAGAGCCGGAATGGCAAAGTCCGAACCGCGCACCTTGATCTTGACCGCGATGGTCACCGGCCTCGAACCCTGTTGTCTGCGCATTTGCGCTCCTCTTCTGGGCGCCGCGCAATGCTGGGCCACTTGTCGTCTTATTTTCTTTCACACGACCGTGGTTTTGGGTTCTAAGCTTCTCGAGCTCGTCAACCTCGATGATCTCTGGGATACGCTCGAACGCCATCGTAACGACTTCGTCCAACGCGTGGAGAACTCTGTCTGCATTTGGCGCCCTGATCTTCCTCTGTCTGCAGCTTTCGGCCTCCCAGTCAGAGACACGCGTTAGCGCACGTCCTGCAGCGAAGTTTCTCATGGTGACTGGACTGGAGAATGTCTGCCAACTTCTGCTACTAGCCTAACGGTACGCTAGCGTTTCGTTCGCTGAATGGAAGTACGGCGCACGTGCAGTCCGACCGCGGTTCGTGTTGTGTCCGATGTCGAACCCGGTTGTCCACACCGCGCGCCTGTCAGCTCGCCTACTGGTACTATACAATTCTGGGCAACTATTGGTAATTTTCTCCTTCCATGACGCAATACTTAGGGGTTCTACTCAAGCTCGTCACCAATGTCGAGGATCTCACGGGCTACTGACGATCTTATTTTCGTTCGTATAACCCGTAGTTCAAAGCGGCTCTGACTTGGAGCTTCTCTGGCTCGCCGCCAACGTGGAGGGGTTTTATCTGTATTCTAGCGCTGTGGTCTTCCTTCGTCTAGGGCTTTCGGCATCCCACTGGCAGTTGAAAGACGCAAGCGACTCATTCGTGCACACTTCGCGTTTGCCCCAGAAGCACGGCCCCGCGCTCGGTTTGCATCGAGTCATGCGTCTTTAAAATCTGCAAGAGATACTACTTTCCTTCTAGGGGATCAACGAGACATGGCCGGATTCTCCAACATGTTCTGCCGCATGAACTACGCGGTAGAATAGTCCTGCTGTGGCTAGATCGTCTTTACAAATGGCCCAGGTGACAGCTGCTCATGTCGCTTGTCACCGGTCATCCTGGACCCGGTGTTCGATCTTGCAGCTTGCGGCAACATAGTGGAGACTTTTACACACATTCGCATTCAGTATGTTACATATAACCCTGCAGCTGGGGTCTGGTATCCCATCGGAGGAAGCTGCAAGCCGTCGAGAGAGCGTTCGAGATGGTGCAGAGTTGCCGCTCCGGGGAAGGTGCGCGTCTTTTTTGACACTTGACACGAACAAGAACAGTCGCTCATGCGAATTTCTCTACTATCTTGCAGTCGGCTGCCACACAAGAAGCAACGCATTCTTGCGATGCTCCGTCAGGGATTCTGGATGGGCGTCCGACTCCTGTGACGATCCAAGACAGAAACAGTACCACTGTCCAGGAGTTATAAGGACAGCTTGCCCTAGGCAAAGTTCTGTGTGCTCGGACGGCAGAACCTGACCTCGTCCTGCGTAACTGCGAGATGCTTCGCTTTGCCTTTCTCCTCGTCGCCATCACTGGTATGAAGCATTGATTTGTCTTGCTTGGAAGCCCGCACGGCTAACGGACATCGTCAGGCATCGTCCGTGTCAGTCTCGCGCAGTCGGGCCCGGGCGTCCCCATTGAAGACCTCTTCCCCGACGGAACGCCTCCAGGATCAATCCAGTTCACAGAGAAAATCGACGCCGACCAGGACGACGGCCCGGCGGAGACGACCAGTAACTTCCCAATCGACGAGAACCCAAACGACGGGGCCTTTGGCACACTGTTCCTTCTGTCGCCCAATCAGGAAGCGCTCTCCGACCTCTCGGAGAAATCTGACTGGGTCCTGACGGGATGTGATCCGAAGGGTCTCAATCGTCAGAGTGTACGTCGTCACTCTGTCTTATCTACTTGGAGTGATGGTAATATTAATGGTGGTGGTAGGTCGCAGCGTTCTGCTCCAAGTCCATCCGTGCCGCGGACTCTGGCTGCAAGCACGTCTTCGCCGGGAAGGCCGAACACACGATCGTCCGGATGCCCAAAGCATGCGGCAACGGCCCCTTCGCGCGTGTCCACTCACTCGCTGTCCATCCGGACCAAACGAACGTCCTCTCTGCCGCGGATCGGAAGCGCAAGCCAGAAGGAGAGGTCGTATATCAGCTCACATTCGACTACGACTTCACGGCTATTCCGGAGGATAATGGACCCGTGTTCATGCGGGTCGACGCCTCAGATATTCCTGGATACTTGTGCGTCCGCCGCGGCTATCAATTTTTACCTGTCTAATCTTGGACTCTTCAGCGATGGCGTAGTCGACAGCCCGACCGAACTGGGCGAGCGGCGCATTCGCCGGGCTATGGCGTCTCAGTACCAGATTGAAAAGCGCGGATGGTGGAGTAGCCTCGTGGATTGGGTCAAGGAGGTCACGACCGTCAAGAGCCAATCCGATGAGAAGCGAGTGTTTACCTGGGAAGATAACTTCGATCTGTTCTCGGCGTCCAAGGATTGTCCTGGTATGTGTCTTGTCAACTTGCGAAGTTTCTGAGTCTCATTTTTGTTGCAGGCCCTCCAGAGTTCAACGCAAGCTTGACAATCAACGTCGCTGGGCGCGCAGGTATGCCACGTCTCACTTCATACACAGACTGGGGTCAAGACGTTCGATAGACTTCAACACTGCCTACGGATTTTATTTCGAAGGTACTCTGGTTCCACCTAACGCCAATCAGGCGTTCGTCTACTTCAGTGCGTCGGATTCGTCTGTGGTCATGGTTTCTTCCTGACTGACTAGTTGTCCAGACGGCGATGCGGCAACCTCAGCGAAGTTCACGATTACCGGTAAAGCATCGATAACCTACAACTCTACCAGGTTCACTTTCTTCGAGTTCGGCTTCCCGGGTCTCTCTGTTCCAGGGTACGCGTCTCCTCCGCTGCCCGAAAGCGATCGGCTCACGTATGTTCCCTGTACAGAATTGTGACTGTCGGTCCCAGTCTCAAGTTGGATGCCTACATCAGCGGCAGCGTGGCCCTCGAGGGCTCGATCAGTACAGGGATCCAATACCGCTTCCCGCCAGTCAACTTCGCGCTCGGCTCCGGAGCGAATATCGAAAGCACTGCAGTCCAACCCCTCGCTGAGCCAGATCACTCCATCGAGCCCACACTCAGTGTCGGTGTTACTGCCAGCGCAGATGCCGCACTACACATCGTCCCAACTGTGCAGCTCGGCATTTCCGTGGTCGGGGGCAAGCTCATCGAGGCGCAGGCGTATGTTGAAGCAGGTGGGTCGTCACATGTAATTGAAGCCCTGCCAAGTTTGACACGCTGGCTTGCAGATGTCTACGCGGGAATCGGGCTCAGCGCAACGAGTAACGACGGGCAATCTCCGACCTTCTGTGTCAATCCCTTCTATGGGGTTGACCTGAACGCAGGCGTGAGAGGCAGGTGAGTTTTCCTCTCACGTTTACACGGATCTGGCTGTCGTCTGACAGTGATCGGTAGCGTGCTGTTCTGGGATGGCCAGGTGGGACCGTACAAGTTCTATGGAGAGCGTTTCGAGGTTGAATCTCAGGTCAGTAGTGAGCGAGCTGGTGTCCGTGTCCGTCGTTCTCATTATTTTCCAGTGCTTCACACCTTTCGCCAAACGCGAGATCGCTGCAGGAAGGCGGGGCTACACTCTCTACGATCCAGAACTTGACGGCTTCGGGGGCTCGAAGTACGCTACTGGTGGACCCGTCAAGTATGGCTCAGGTTCACTTCGCAAGCGCTTGTCTCTACCTGCGATCTTCAACTGCCCGCAGTCAACTAACTAGAACTAGCTCCCGCGTTTATGTAGTCTTCTTCCATATCACGTGTATCTCGTTGTGGGGGCGGGAGAAATGCCATTTAATTGAAGAGACTCGGAACGCAGTGGACTTGACCGTAACATTGGTGAAGAATTCGCGTCGGTCTAGAAACACAAGGTATGTCATCATGAAAGTACGTGTTGTCGGACGGCCGACGCTCATAACCCGAGGCGAGTGGCCCAAATCATTGTCGGAATGTGCAAGCCACAAAACGCACAGCTGCTGCACGGGATTGAAGCTCAACCTCGAGCTTTTCCTTCGAGCCGGGCTGCTCGAAATATAAACCCGTGAACTCCACAACATCGAATGTGAGAGCGCTGGAGGGCAGGAATTGGAGTATGAACTCCGGCGACGGGATGACAGGCTGGCGGTTCGGGAAGAGCTCGATCTTGGGTATGATCTCCCAGCTATTATCCACGCCCTCCGCCTTTACGTAAATCTCGCGAAGCTGCGGCCACGGACGAGGAAGAGGGACACTAGTACTGTGACTGTGCGACGTGCGACCCGGCCCCTGGTCCGCCAGGAGGAGAAGCGTGAGACGAGTCGCAGCGGGGAAGGCATGTCCGAGTCCATCCCGATTTCCCCCTCGGAGGAGCCAGTCCGTCGCGACGCGCTCGAATGTAGACAGTTGCTCGGCCCTGAACGTCCACGACGTCACGGTATGAATGAGTTCGAGATTGGCGATGAGCCTGATCCACATGTTGGGCATCGACCAGCTCGAGGTCCCAAAGCTGCGCACTCGACCACTGTCAGACGAATCAACGAGCGTCACCCTGTCGCCGTTTATCTCCGCCTCGACGATCGGAGAGAGCGCACTCAATTGCATGGTCTCGAAGATTCTGTTCTCCACTATAGATGGGATGCGGATGCGGTTGATGGCCAGTGCGAACGGCGTGCGTAGAAGTAAATCGATGCCTTGATCCAGTTGTACTATCGAGAGCTGTTGTGGAGCATGTGCGATCGCATCGTCGAAGATACCTGGTTCCCGGATGGCCACGCCTCTGAGGCGAAGATGCTGCAAGCGGGGAACAGAGCAAATAATGGCGACAAGATCCTCGACGGTGAAAGCCGCGTCTGAAATGCTGACTGTTGTCAAATCTGGGGAGCCCCAACCGCGGTAGGAGCAGTGACGAAGAAAAATTTGACGCAGACGAGGGCACGGCAGCTCGATTTGCATCACGGGTGCCGGCTGCACCATGACGCCCGCCTGCTCGTTGGGAAAGCGGACCTCTGATCCAGGCGATGTCACCCCCAGAGAGAGCCGTCGGAGGGTGGGAAGGTGCCACGTGGAGAGCAGAACACGCAAGCTATCCTCTGTCCAAGGCGGAGTCTTTATACCCAGGGCGAGTTTGACGATTCTAGGGCTCGCCACCGAGATGGCGGACAGAAGCGGTTCGAACTCGCTGTCGCCAGCGTGAGGGAGTTTCATTGATATGGAGAGTTCCGCCTCTTTCGTTCGACCCAGAGCGAGGAGAAAGGACTCCGGCTTCACGTACTCGTCGAAAGACAGATCAGACCAAAGCGCCGGCAGTCCAGTGGCGACGTCGCGCCAGTAACGGCAGACGTGGCTCATCGCGAGCTGCGGGCGTAGCCAATGGGCGGCCCCAGTGCTGGGATGAAGATGGGCCACACTTGTATCTCTCCATGTCGGGGAGGCGTATACGATCAGCATGATCTTGCCCAGTATCTCGACTGGGAGGACCGCGTTTGCGGAATCGGATTGCGGACTGGGTTTGCCAGGCAATGCTTTAGTATGAGCTATCGCGCAATTAATTTAGACTGTCTTACTGGCTGTCAGTGCTTTGCGACTCGATCTCAGCCATCGATGTGGTCGAGGGGACAGAAGTACTGAAGATACTCCGCTTCTCGGCGCGGCATCCCGATGTCTCCACTCCGCGCCTCAAACAAGGGCGCAATGCGCTTACATGACATCCCTAACTCTGCGGAGAAGAAGCTCCAGGGTTCAACACGCGTGGCTATTGATACAGCGGCGTCCAAGTCCTGCCAAGTCATTCATTCACAGTTATGTGACAACAGACGTATGTAGACCAGCTGCTAAACGTTGACACTATGTGGATCTCAAGGCTCACATGCGCTCACAGCGCTCAGAAGTCACGGGCCAGAGAACCGCTACAGCCGTAGATGGTACACTTTCGGTGTCATTTAGGCGCTGACATAATCCTACATCAAGACTGCTTCGGATGTAACTTCTTCTCATTAGGGCGTTTCAAATATGTCGAAAACGAGTCAGAAACCAAGTCTGAAAACGAAGGCGAACGGCGACGTGCAGGACCCCAGAAAACGCTAAGCGCCTAGAAACATGCGAGGAGCACCAGAGCTCCAGAGCTCCTCGCATGTTTTTGCGCGCCTACCGTCTTCTGAAAACGCGTCGTTTGATGGCGCGGAGACGTTGGTTCCGGGTTTTGATGCTGGTCACAAGCGTGGAGACGGATTTCGCTCATTTTTGCGCCGCGGGTGGTTTCAAATATCGACGGCTCGTTTTTGGGCGCTTCAGGCGGTTTTGCGGTGCCAAAAACGGCGTTTTCGTCTCAGTTTTCGAGCTCGTTTTCGACCTCGAATTCGTATATTTGAAACGCCCTATTGCCATCCATTGACTCGAGTCTATAGAGCGAGAGAGTAGCGAGAGAGAGCGGCTGGGAGGGGAGTGTATGTTTTCTCGGCTCTGAAACGTGGGCCTAAATACCTGTGTCCGTCGCATTCATTCCTTTCTCAAGGGGTACAACTCTTGCGCGTTGAGATACGCACTTGCACATGAAGAAATTTCTCAATTTCCTTGGGCCTCGACTAGACAACACGCGGTTATGACGCGCGTTTGATCCGACGCAGCGCGTCTCCGCAGCCACGTGTTCTGAAGATTGACGTCAGGTCCATTGTCGAGGGTGCGACGCAAAGCAGAATCTCAGCGAGGGTCGAATGAGGGGAGCCTTGGTGCTGCGCAGGGGGTATTGCTGGCTGCCGCCTGCCGTTGCGGTGTCGGGCGCGGAACGGCTAAAAGTAGAATGTTCTGATTCCGCGTTCCGGTCAGCTCTTGTTCCGCTACCACCACCATCTCCCCTGACCTCGTATTTACGATCCACAAGCGACACAGTAACGACAGCCCAGTAATCTCTCACGACCAACCCCCAGCACAAAATGAAGGCAGCCGCGCTGCTCGTTGTGTCCGCGCCGCTCGCGCACGCCGCGTCGTACAATCTCCTGCGCTACAACGCAGGAAAGACTTTCTTCGACGCTTTCCAATACTTTGGCACTTATGATACGGCCAACAACTCGCCGACGCCGGATTTCCTCAACTCGGGCGACGACTTTCTCGCCAACAGGTCGTACGCCATGTCGGCCGGGCTGACCACCGTGAACGACAAGGGAAACGCTATCATCAAGGTCGACGACACTACAGCAGTCCCGTTCAACGACAAGCGCTTCAGGTGCGCACCCGGCCAGCCCTTTTTATTTTTACTTAACAGCCCGTTTCAGCGTTTCCATAAATACGACAGAGACCTACGGACCAGGAAACGTCTTCGTGCTCGACGCCATCCACGTGCGCGCCTTGCTCGTTGTCGCCCACAACTGACCTCATACGTCGTCCGGCTGCTTAGATACCCTTCGGATGCAGTGTCTGGCCGGTGCGTTTGCTGTGGTAAAGTGGACTGCTGTGCGGTCGGTGCTAATGTCCTTCTGCAGGCGTACTGGACTGCCGCACGCGTGTGGCCGACTGGCGGGTGCGTGGTGGCCGTGTTCTATTGACTATGGCGCTGATCGCACCCTTGTATCGTCACAACAGTGAAATCGACATCATGGAGCAGACGAACCGCGTACGTCGCCATGCGCACCCGACGCATACCCTGCCGCTTACATGATCTTCTTCTCTTCTTCTTCTTCTATAGGCGACAAACAACCAGATGGTGTGTGCCGAGTGCCATAATAGCTCTGTCGCTCGGCCACTTACCGACATCATCACAGGCGCTGCACACTAAGACGGGCTGCACCCTTCAGCAGGATGGCGCGGGTGCTACCGGTACCGTGCTCAGCACCGATTGCGCATCCCCAGACAACTCTGGCTGCATCGTCCGCGACCCCAGCACGGCGTCGTACGGTGCCGGCTTCAACAGCGCCGGCGGCGGTATGTGGGTAACCGAGTTCGCTACCACGGGTATCTCGTACGTCCCCCCACACCTTAGCGTCCTCGGAACTCTTTGCTGACTCTCCTGCAGGATCTGGTTCTACTCCCGCCCCGACATCCCAGCCACCCTGCAGAGTTCCGCCAACTCGACGAGCATCGACACCGCCACGCTCGGCGCGCCTGTAGCGCACTACCCCTCCACTTCGTGCGACATCCCCACATTCTTCCAAGAACAAGCTATCGTTCTCGATATCTCGCTGTGCGGCGTCTTCGGTCGCGCGGTGTTCAACGATACGTGTCCCGCAACGAAGGATAACGCGTGCTACCTCGACTGGGTCATCGGGCCCGCTGCCAACTACACCGAGGCGTACTTCGAGATCGTCTCCCTCCGTATCTTCAACGACGGTTCTGCCAACTCGTTCTCGGGCCCTGTTACTGCGCCCGACGCCAGTACCGGTGGGAGCAGTGGCGGAAACGGAGGAAGTGGCGGCGATACCAGCGGCGACAATGGTCTGGGCGGCGGGAATGGTACCGGTGCCGCGCCTTCTTCGTACGTGCGCGCGTCGGTCGTGGGTGCGTTTGGTGCCGTCTTGCTCGGTGCCGCCGCGCTGTGGGCGTTGTGAGCGCTCGGCTTCGAGACCACGGACGATGAATTTTTCTTCTAATTCTTGCTTTGCTGCACATCACTGTATCCTCCCATGAATAGACTCTGCCCTCGCTTGATGATACCCCTACCGAATTTGCGAGCGGGACTCGACGTCGCGTTGGCTGCAGCGTGAGGTGCGTGGTCGTGAGACGAGTTTTCACAGAATCAACCAAGAAGTGTCTATCACTTCCGGACCTTTAGTATCATCTGTCTCAGGTTTCTCGACGAGGACGCGACAATGAAGAAGACAAAGTGATCCCGCGAACCGTCGCGCGTGTCAATCCGGCAACGGCAGCGGAGGTCCGGCGAGCTCCTGTCTCACACGCCCACGCACGCGTCGACGATGCCCCGCGCTAGCACCCAGACCGAGCAGACGACGCGCCCGCAAAGCGCTGCACCCGATTCCGAACTCGTCGACGTCCTCGACGCCGAGATTGCACGCTTGCGCGCGCTATTGATGAAGACGCCGGGCCAGGAGGAACACATGCTGGCACTCAGCAAAGCGATGATACAGCGGTTCGTTCTTACAGGAACAATGGAAGATCTCGGGGACGCCCTCCTTCTCCTTCGACACACCCCGCCTCCGACCTTTGGGACTGCGTCGATTGACTTCCACCCCCAACTTCGGAGCGTCGAACATGTCTGGGTGCAGTGGCAGCCATGGCTCGCGTCGGAGGGATACATGCTCTCGTCTCGATATCACCCGGGCTGGGTTCCTTCGTGGACGATTCCACCTGCCCAACCGACTGACCAGTACCTCATGGCTGACAACTTTGGAACGATGGTCCGTACGAGCGAGACGTCTACAATTATCGTCATCTCCTAACGTCAGAACCCAGAGCCGCAAATTCATCTATGCTGTTCGGGTTGCTGACAACACCCCGGTATTTCTGAAGGTTTGTGCAAGGGATGGTCTTGATCGGGAGCTCGTCATCGTATCGCGGTTTGCTAGCCAAGGTGTTCGCGACGATCCGAATAACCATTGTTGCCCGCTGTTGGACGTTCTCCGTCCGCCTCTTCGGGACGGGGAGGAGAATTTCATCATGGTGTTTCCTATGCTGCGAGCTCTCTTTGATCCTGACCCAGACACTGTTGGCGAGCTGTTGAAGGCCATCGCTGATCTGGCGGACGTGAGTTGCTTCCTGCACCGTTCGCATGTCGAGAGTTTACCATTCTTTCCCAGGGCTTGGAGTTCATGCACGAGCATAACGTCGCACATAGGTTAGTCAATTGCCGACAAGTCTGCTCTAGCGTGACACTGATGTCGCGACAGGGATATTCACTATCGAAACGTGATGATGGACGCATCCAGTCTTATTCCCGGAGGCTGGGATCCTTACATGACACACACCGTCTTTGCTGAAGACGGTAACCCGCGTCATATACGTGAAATCCGTGTCCTCCCTCGATCGCGCGTTGCTGTCAAGTATTATTTCATCGACTTTGGCCTTTCGACTGCATTCACGAGTACGGAGGGGCGCGGATACGTAACCGGTACTGTAGGGCTGAACAGAACTTTGCCCGAACAATCCGACACCGTGCCCTACGATCCATTTCCTGCGGATGTCCGCATGTTCGGCGATATGCTCCGAGACTGGCAGACGGTCAGTACTGTGCGCTCACGGACAACTATGTGTATCGCTGAGAGCTCTCAGGGATTTTTGGGACTTTCATTTTTGGACCCCTTGATTGTTCAACTTCGACATGATGATCCCTCGCGGAGGCTCACGGCCACACAGCTGAACGTCGAACTGAAGGCTCTCGTCGCTTCTCGCTCAAAACTCTTCCTCGATACGCCGTTGCGCCGACGGTACACGGAAAGGTCGTACACTATGGCTTGGATGAGGTTCGCTGTTCGGTCCATTGGGAATGTCTTTCGAGTGTAGGGCCCTGTATGTACGACAACTCAGTACTCAGTACTCAGTACTGCTCTCAGTAGTCCACATGTGTCATTCAGTGCCGAGGCGTCGACGGAGTATCATACAATACGGAATGCACAAATGTCGCGTTGCCGGTACGCGACACTAATCAACTCGCTGGAGAAGGAGGCACCCTGCACATGATTGAGACAAGAACGACTATGTTTCGCGCCGCGGAGGGTACGGTGTTATCTCGAAAGTCATCCTTCATTCGCGGGCGGCTGGTAGAAGCCAATACGGGAGTTTTAGAGCTATGGAGACGATTTGGAAAAACAGTGACGCACCACAACCCATTGCCGCCGGCAAAGGCTACGAGACGTCAGGTTAATGGGATTCAGTGATCACTCTCCAGTAGATGACAGCGTGAACTGGCGTGCAACTCACCACGAAGTTGAACCGCACGCAAGCGTAGAAAGACTCATCGAAACGCCGCGAGTATCAAAAACTGAATAGGTCCAATTGATCGTTAATGTGTTGCCTGTTATGTAAATCAGGGGCGGAGACACCAATAACCTGGCTGTTCTGACGTACCCAACATCCTACAGATCTGCCTTACCCCAAGCCGCGAGTAATAAGTAATGAAGTCTTTACCATGAGGCTATGAGAGGCTGCAGCCGGCAGTTGCAGTTGACTTTCACGTACTTGGTGTTTAAAGAGCGGAGATCGTCTTTCAGATCGGTGAAATCGGCGGCTGCGCGGAGAAGGTTGGGCGCGTTCCGGGTCTTGCTATGCTGGATATGATGATAAAATCAGCACCAGCCGACGGAGATGTTGTATGCTACGTGTTCGGCGAACCTCAAGTAGGTTCCGAATACGTTGGATCTCGTCTCTGGCGGCCATGATAGCACGGGAGTTCTCCTCAGCGTGTAGCCACTGGGGTGTTGGCAGTGAGTCGAGATCGGCCGCCAGAACATCGAGTTCGCTGGAGCGACGAGGTCAGCGCAATCTAAGTGCAGGAAGGCGATACCGTAACGTACAGACACCAGCCGCGCAGAATGTCGTTGTCTGCGAGATTCGCGATTCGAAGGTGCAACATAATGTCTTCCATGAGCTCCGCTCCATCCTTCCTGACTTTCTGTAGATCGGAGAGGAGATCTTTCGAGATCTGCCGCAGATAGATAATTGAGTATCATAGTAAGCCAGATTATAGTTGCGCGACCCGTACGTACGTCGTAGCGACGTTGTACCGCAATAATACCACCCGTCACGCCCTTCAGGACTGGGTTGACGTCTGCGACAGCATTCGTGACATTGAGGGCGAGGCGGCCGAAGGCGCCCGCCTTGCGGAGGAGCGCCTTCAGCCTACCCCGCCGAGGAGGCATGTGCTTGTATGTTGTAACTTCGTAGACTTTGGGGGTGAAATGTTAGATGGGCAAGCAACAGCGAATCCCGCCAGCTACTTATCGCACCGCGCTCACGGGCTCGGAATCTTCGGCGGGAATCGAGAAGCATCGCACACCGTGCACCCGTACCGCTCAGAGCGGAATTCAACAGATCAGTCATAGTATGCTGTGCGCATACCTGTGCCTCGGTGCTGCTCCCGAGACCAAGTCAGGTGACTGCAGCCTCACCTGGCATTTGGAACTTTCGGAGATACATGATCACTCGCCGGTGATAACGGGCGACAATGGCATTACTGCGGCGCGGCGCTTCTGAGCTGCAGATGGAATCCTTGCTGCTGTTTCGGTACAAGCAAAACAGTATTGGGGATCCGCGATTCTTCACGGGACCCGACTGGGAGTGCCTGCGTTGCAATGTTTACGCGTTCCGGGCTTCTCCAAGTTCTTGAGCGTGTCTCGAACTTGGCTGGACATGTCCAAGAATAGAATACGGGAACCGGAGTGAGGCTGTAGATAGCCAAATTGATGGTGAGAATTGTACGAAGGTCTGGTGGAATCCCCGGCGATAGTAGGCCCACCGATGCATGCCGCATGCATACAAAGAGGGTTCCTGAATGCCTCGATGACTGCAACGATGAGGAGGCCGGACCCGGTCGATAGGTAGAGAACCAAATTTTCGACGTGCCTAGGCGTCACGGAGCTGCTTCTTGAACGGCAGGGCCGCCAGTCAATGACGCGGGATGTCGCCGCCGACAGCGCTCCGAAGCCGTCATCGTCTGGCCCTTGGGCGAGGCGAGCCCGGTCAGCGTTCCTTGTGGACGCTCACCGCTTCAGAAGGTATAAAGAGGGCGATACGGAATCGGAATCAAAGTAACTTGAACTTGACCTCTTTCACTTCAACCACCATGTCGGAAGGCTCAGAAACTTGCACAATCAGCGAATATATGTGCGCATAGGATATTCCGCCCATATTTCTGCGCTGACGACGTCGTCCAGCTTGACCCGGCTTATCCAGGCGAGACGCTCGTCGACGTCACTGACGACGTCGAAGCTGACTTGCCCATTGTCCAGCTCGGCGTCAAGTCCATCTTTGGCGTTCCCGGCGACTTCAACCTCGCATTTCTCGACCAGATTGACGACCACAAGGACATCGAGTGGGTCGGCTGTTGCAACGAGCTCAACGCTGCGTATGCCGCGGACGGCTACGCGCGCGTCTCCAAAGGTCCCGTCGTCGCCGTATCGCGCAGCGAGCTAGCTACTCATAATATTCTCCAGGTCTCGGCGTGCTGGTAACAACATTCGGCGTGGGCGAGCTCAGCGCGCTCAACGGTGTCGGTGAGCCCAGCCCGCGGGCCCCTATCCATATTTAGGCGACGCGTCCTGACTGATCCGGCATTGCCTCCGCTCTCTCGCAGCCGGCGCTTTCAGCGAGCGCGTCCCTGTCCTGCACCTTGTCGGCGTACCCAGCACCGTTCACCAAGCTCACCATGCTATTCTGCATCATACGCTCGGCGATGGACGTGCGTGAAATCTTCGTCACCACTTGCTCTGCTGAAACGAGCCTCTGCGTGCAGGATTCAACGTCTATCTCGAATGCGGCGCGCACGTCACCATCGGCCAGGAGATGCTCATGACTGCCGACCGCGCCAGTGCTCAGATTGATAAGATGCTCATCACCGCCTTGACCACCGTGAGTGTCATTTTACTCATTGTCTGAACTGCTTAACACTCCCCAGTGTCGTCCGACGTACCTCACACTTCCAACCGACCTCGTCTTTGCAAAAGTCTCGACCGCACCGCTCTCGCGCGCGCTCACACCCTCGCGTATCCGCGAGGCACTCTTCACCTTACCTCCACCACACTCCGAGCTTGCGCAACTCCACGACTCTGCCGTCTCCGCGGTCACCAAGCTCTGCGCCTCTGCTGAACGCCCAGTCATTCTCGTCGACGCGTGCGCCACCCGTTTCGGCGTCATCGAACACGCAAAGAAGCTCATCGAGCACACGGGAATGACATTCTTCACCACGCCCATGGCCAAGTCCGT
>KV425992.1:128717-145183 GCA_001632375.1 Exidia glandulosa HHB12029
GCGTGCGCCACCCGTTTCGGCGTCATCGAACACGCAAAGAAGCTCATCGAGCACACGGGAATGACATTCTTCACCACGCCCATGGCCAAGTCCGTCCTCGACGAGGACCACGAGCTGTTCGGCGGCGTCTACATTGGGAACGCGACCATCGAGCCGGTCAAGAATGCGTTTGAGAAGGCGGACTTGGTCATTACGGTCGGCTTGCTCATGAGCGACTTCAACAGTGGCAACTTCTCGTTCAGGTGCGTGGCGGTCTGCGTAATTGACGTGGCGGTGACCTGATACTTTCGCAGGCTGCCCGCGGAAAGGACGATCGAGCTGCACTCCGATATGACCAAGGTCGGGACTGAACGTACGTCGTCGCCCCCTGTTATGTCTACCGTCTCATTCTCGCGCAGAATACGCCGGCGTGACGTTCTTCACGATGCTCCCCGCGCTCATCGACGCGCTCCCGCCCAAGCACGAGCTCGCTGTGACCGAGACGCCCAAGGACAAGGTCAAAGCGGGTATCTTTGCCAGTCCGCCAGAGGGCGCGCCCAAGGACGTGATCACGCAGGACTGGTTTTGGCCCGTGTTTACACGTGGGGTGCTCAAGGAGGGCGACATCCTTCTCGGCGAGACGGGAACGAGCATGTTTGGTCTCATGGATGTGCACGTTCCCCGCAGAACGATGTGTCTCTCGCAGGTAATGTCGGCTCCCGCATCTTCGTCCTGCTGCTGACTCTCCGACGTAGGTGCTCTGGGGCTCGATTGGATGGAGTGTAGGCGCGACGCTCGGCGCGGCTGTCGCTGCCAAGGAGCGCGGGCGCAGGATGGTGTGCTTCACGGGCGACGGAAGCGTCCAGGTCACCGTCAACGACTTTTCGACGATGCTCAGGCTCGGGCTGAAGCCTGTCATTGTGCTTCTGAACAACGACGGTGCGCCTTCTCACCCGCATATTTCGTATACTGATCGAGGTGCAGGGTATACGATTGAACGGTGTACGTGCAGCCATTTCGAGACGAGTAAATGCTAACCAGATACGTTTGCAGTCATCAACGGACCCGAACGCCACTGTACGTCTTCCCTGGCTATGTGGCTGTAGTGCTGACACGACTACAGATAACGACATCCAGCCGTGGAAATGGGCCACGCTCCTCTCGACCTTCGGTGCGACACCCGAGCAGGCCGCCATACACCGCATCGCGACTCCCGGCGAACTCGAGGCGCTCCTCAAACGCGACGACTTTGGCGACGGGAGCAAGATGGAGTTTGTCGAGGTCATCCTAGGCAAGATGGACGCGCCGCGTCTGTTGAAGGTCCAGGCTGAATTGGTGCGTTTTGATTGTGTAGTACCGTGTATGTACGCTGACGTTTCGCTTGCAGACGCACAAGTTCAACCTGCAGTGATACAATACACGATGGAAAATTCTTGTACAATCGCACACGCTCGGTGTAAAAATGTATCGTAGGACCGGGAACGTTGTACTCGCACGCGCACGACTAGAAAGACTGGTTTCCTGGCTAGAAATCGCCGCCATGGCTTCTGCTTGAATTATACACACTTGTACGCGTAAGAATACATGCGGATCTTGCAGCCTACAGTCCGTTATCCTATGCAATGAGGGATAAATAGCGGAGTCGCTCAGCAGATAACGCAGTCCTCCTTGAAGCTCAAGTTGTACATCGTCTTGTCCACCGTCTTCTCGATCTTCTTCCAGTCGCTTCGCCGCTGGACGAATTCGTAGATATCCTAGCACGACTGTCAGCAAAGCGGACGATCGACCCCGAACAGAAAGAAACGGACCTCGGGACGGAAGGTACCTCCATACCGCTGCACGTCTTTGACAATCTGCGCAAGGTCGACGGCGTCGGAGACGATGTAGACGTGGCCGAGCATCTTGAGGTGCGCAAAGTCCTGGATACCCTGCGGTACGCGGAGCGTCTGGATGAAGGCGTGGTACGCGTTCAAGTCTGCGATGACTTGGAACCCGCCCTCGAGCGAGATGATCTGGCGCTTGATGTGCTTTTGGAGGATCCTAATCAACGCGCGGTGTCAGTCGACCGGATGGAGGAGCACTCGAAGTGACTGACTGGTGTAATCGGATACCGATCTCCTGGTAGAAGACTTCAAGAACGTCTTTAGACGTACTCCCTCGCAGGAGTTTACAGTGCATCTCGAGACACGCAATGGCCTCCTGGCATGCCTTGGTCGGCTTCAAGTCGAGCGAGGCGCCTTCCTCGGGGTAGTAATCCCGCGCTCCCGTTCGAGACCAGATGATGTGTTCCACCTACAGACACGATGGGTCAGCAACAGCATGCCCGCGGACGGAGAGGCATCAAGGCACACCTGCTGCATGAGCACGTCCGTCCCAGCGTTCAAACCGCCAGCCACAGCATCGTCCAGCGTGTTCTCGAACCGCTTCTTCTCGCGCACAGCACCATTCAGGAAATCCGTCCGGCTGATGTACGGAGCCTGGTAGTGTTGGCGTTAGTGACCAGATTCCTCGACATTGGAAAGGTTGACGCGCACCAGCTCCTTGTCGAAGTACACCTGGACCATGCTCTGGATCGTATCTCCGAGATGTACGAGCTCGAAGAATTGGAGTAACGGCGCTACGCTCGTCGTCTCCTCGTGCTCTGCAGGCTTATACATGCGCATGCGCTCCGTGGCGGTTGCGAATCCCGGTGCAATGTGCCTCTCGGAGAGCGCTTGGAGGAGGAGAATGAAGAGCTCCTCGATCGTTTCGCGGACCTTGTGGCCGTAGGTACCCGGATAACCCTTGAAGGACTCGACGCGCTTGAGTGAGTCGCGGTCCGTCTGGATGAGTTCGAGAGCGACGTCGAGCGAGAGAAGGAGGTCGAGGTGCTCGAAGGCGGATTTGGCGGCTGCGGTGGTGACGCTGGTTGCGCTGGACGGGCGGTCGGCGCCGTTGGTCTCTGGGATGTTGAGCGTGTCGATTGTCGGTTGCGGCGGCTGTTCTCCTGCACGATGTGTCCAAGTCAGCAAGAGGCAGCAGGGACAGAGAGTTGGAGACATGCGTACGTCGGGGGGACATCTCGCCGTCATCGTCGTCAATGAACGCTTCGAGAGTGTCCTGGTTCGGAGCGAGGTACTTGCCGCCGTTCGTGGTCACGTTCTGGGCTGAGCCCATGACCCACCGCTGCGGGTTCAAGGCAGATGCGACGGTTGTTGCAGCAGTCGCAGCTCCAACGACGGCGCCGCCGACTGCTCGCGGCACGAGTGTTACGGGCAAGAGCAAAGCTTCCGTAAATGAGGCCAGCACGTTACGCTTGACGAGTGCGGGGTTATGAGAGCCGAGGAAGGTCGAGCTCGTCTGCGTATGGCTTTCGAGCTACAGGAAGCAGTCAGAGGAGTGAAAGTCGAGTTTTTCAATGACGGTTTACCTTTTTGTCCCATTCACGACACGTTGCGTCGAAGGTCGCCTTGATATACTCGATCTCCTCGTCCAGATACTCGTCCATGTTGACTTCGAACATGCGATACACGACGTCCTCGGCCTGTAACTGGGTGACAACCGGAGGTCGATCAGGCTCAGAGGGAGGCGGCTTGCTGATGTCGAGGAGGACGTCGGCTATACGCCATGCCTGCGCGAAGGACGCGGCCGTTGCGCGAAGGAACGTTTGATTCGACACGGCGCGCGCATGGCTAAGTAGCGGGATGATGTACTCGCCAACGACCTCCACGGCGACGCGGTCCGCGAAGTTGAGCAGCACGCGCGAGTCTGGTGGAAATATTCGAATCGCAGTCGCGCCGTCCACACGGAGTATGTCCGCTATGTGGTTCATGAACTCGACCATAGGGTCAAATACCAGCGCACGGTCCTGTCTGCGCGGCATTAGAAGATGAACACACGCAGGTACAATTATTACTGCTTACGTGAAGTTCTCGAGTGCTTGCCACTTGCCCTGCTCGTAGAAGATCTCGCGCTTCTCGGACCACATTCGACCAATCTCCCACTCCTCTGTGCTGTCGCGGTCCACAACATCCCAGCTGGAGTGCGCTGCGTCATGCATCCCCTTCTCGTCCTTCTTCTGGTCGGCAATGTCGAACGCAGTAAGGAGGTGCGCCTGGAACCTGTCGATCGTCGCGCGCAGTGACAGCAACAACGTGGGCCATGCACGCAAAGGCTGCACCCGCGCAGAGACGAAACGGAGGAGGAGTTGCAGAGTCTTGGCTTGTTGTCGGAGGGTCTGATTGCCAGGAAATAGACTGGAGAGGACTAGGTGCGGCGGCGCGGAGAGATGCTTCGTGAGGCCTTTTAGCAGGGCGTGCGCGCGCGTGTACTTGTTCCTGTGCACACTAGAGCCAGGAACTGGTTGTACAGCGAATAGCACCGTTGTCGACGCCGGCTGCGCATACGACGTGGAGGGCAGGACGAAATCCGCCAGATCGCCAGTGTCGGCAGCGAGTCCACCGGCAGACTGTGGGCTCGCGAAGTCGCCAAAGTCATCGTCCTCTACCACGGATAGTGTGGGCGGTCCAGGAGCTTGTGGCTTGGACTTCTGCTGGTCGTCGAGCTCGTCGAGCACGCCGTCAAGCTTATGCTTCTCGACGCCGAGCGCGAGCCAGCGGTGCTCCCAGAGCTTGTCGTCTTTCGTCAGACGCCCCAGCGCGCGACATATGCGACTGTAGCCCGGAATATCGTAGACGGGCAGGTGCTGGAGGATTATAAGGTGGACCTCGGCTGGCAGACGACCGATGAACGTCGCGCGCGACGGCGGCGGCTTCAGCGGGCGCGCCGACGACGAGCCGGACGTGAGCTGGCCATAGAGCTTTACTGGTTCAAGTGTGACCCATTTATCCATGAGCTCGGCCGACCGACTGGGCGCAAAGTTGTCAAAGTTGTCAGATCGGACTTGGTCCTGGCGCGCGTCTCTTGCTCCCGACCATCACCCAAGCCACATGCACTCACACCACTCTCACTCGGGCCAGTTCTGCAAGCATGCGAAGGGCCAGCTAGAAGACGTCGTAAAGGCTGCTATCGCCCGCGGGTTTACCACCTACGGCCTCACCGAACATGTACCGCGCTACCGCGTCCAGGATCTCTATCCGGAGGAGGTTCGTGTGCCTCTACGCACGAAATATCTGCCAGTAAACTCTACGTGAAGAGCGATACTTCTCTGGACGCGCTTTATGAGACATTCACTGCGTTCGTAAAGGAGGCACGACGATTACAGCATGCTTATGCCGACAAAATCACACTTCTGGTCGGGCTGGAGACAGAAAACATTACTCCCGACGATCTCGACCGCCTCGAAAGACTTCTTGTCGATGTTGGCGGCGTAGACTACGTCGTCGGCTCCGTGCACCACGTCAACTCCATCCCCATTGATTTCGACGAGGCGACGTTCCAACTCGCTCTCGCGACTGCTTCGAACCTTTCTGATCAGCCTGCTACCTCCTCTAAGGACGCGATGTGGGAGCAGCTCACGCTGGATTACCTGGATGCGCAGTACGAGCTCATGCAGCGCGTCAAGCCCCAGGTAATAGGCCACTTCGATCTCTGCCGTCTGTACAACCCGTCGTATCTCTTCTCCATCTCTCCTACCATCTGGTCCAAGGTCGAACGTAACGTAAAGTACGCGATATCATACGGCGCTTTGTTCGAGGCGAACGCCGCTGCGTTCCGGAAAGGCTGGAAGTCTGCGTATCCCGGTCCCGACGTTGCGAAGGTATGCAATTCACTCTCTTCGTCAATAAGTGCTCACGCATTGACAGCTGATCTTGGAACTAGGTGGCCGCTTTGTCCTCTCCGACGACTCCCACGGCCCGCACGCCGTAGGTCTCAATTACAACCACCTGCGCCAATACTTGATCGACATCGGTGTCCGCAAAATCTGGCATCTTGTGCCGACGGAGAATGAGGACGGCACCAGAGCGGTGAAAGCTGTTCGCACGCCGGGCGTTTGGTCGGATGACCCTTTCTGGTCCAAGCAAGGCGAATTGTTGTTTTCAGAGTAACGCACCTAAATCCGGAGTAGTAGCCTCTGAGAATTCCTAGATCCAATGGAGGTGAACGTGGGCGGACGAAGGATATTAATCCTGTACGTTTGGCAGCGAGCTTCGATCTGTTCGAGCGCTGAATGCGAAGTTCGTAAACTTGTTATGCCGCCCTACCCTATCATATTTGCAATATGCGAGTTACGATTCGGTGTCAATTTTTGTACCTCAAGACGTGAGGCAGGGCCGGACGAATACGACTTCGCCCGCGGCCCGATTTCGTTCGGGATAACGTCAACCGTAGATAACACATTTATTTTATCCTCCCATAGTCCTAAGTATCCCGCTCTATCTAAGAGACAATGAACGGCGTCCTTGCACACCGTTGTTCCGCGTCGGCTGCCGACGGGTCACCCTCAGCGGAACCAAGTCCGCGACACGGAACAGAAGCGCAAGACGGTCTAAGACGCCCAGCTCAACGAAATGCGGTCGTTAGAGAAGCGCCTGAAGCGATGATGGGAGTCTATCGAGTCGCGGTCGGATCCTAGTTGAGAGCTGTGCCACATGTACATGTTATGGTTGACTGAGACATGCCACTAGACCGAATGTGAGTCCGCCTGCCTTTACGCTGCACCAAACCCTATGGACGTACCATACACTTTCGTAGATGCCATTGGAAGACGGGGGAAGGTGTCCTCTGTTGTGTCGAACATGTTGATCACAGGTGGGATTCTGCTTTCGCAGCGGAAAATTCTTCTATGTGACTACACTGCTGGAGGTGCAGCAGTGTGTAGCAGTGGGGGCGCTTCGCCAGGTAGAGGTCCCGGGATCGGGGCTTGCCCTGGGAGCGCTGGATGTCGCATGCACATGTTCAGCCACTGCGATGGGCTCAGTCCTCACGTGTACCTAGCGCTGTTGTCCCTACCACCACGCCGACAACCTCGTGGAGAGAGAGGCTGGACGGCGATGGACCCTCGACCATGGACGCCAGTTGACGCCGGGCACCGCCGTCAGGCTTCTAGGCCGTGGCTGCGCTGTCGACCCGCAGAGTCCGCGGAGGTTAGGTGTTAACAAAGGCATGCTGTGATGCAACGCGACGACCAATATCTCGTAGAGTTGGCTGTTCGTGGAGCAACCATGAGCAGGGTCGGCAACGAGACACATGTTCGAGGAGAGAGATGAATTCGCTGAAGACCATGCGCATAATGATATGTGTATAGCCTCGTAGCGCAGATGCTGCAATCTGGAGAGAGACAGATGAGTGTGCTGTCAATACGACAAGACATTCACACCGTGACCTGGGATGTCTACAGTGACAGGATAAGTGTGAGAGTGCCCGACCCTCAATTTTCCGCCCGGTATTCGACCCGGAGTGCTTCCTATTCGACTCCACGAAGTTGCACCGCTTAAACGAGATCCTGAAGACTTCCCGTGTGTGGAACCCCAGATCCACGTCCCAGATCGTCTGCATAGGTAGGTCATAGCTTGAGAATGGGAGCGTCGTGAATGCAGAGCACGCAACCAGTGTGCACAAAGAAAATAGCATTGACGGCCGGATCGATGCGCAAGCCAATCAGAAAACTTTCCTCTGCTGTTTCCAGGCTCCAATAGCGAGACAAGGCGCTTCATAGTCACCGGAGGACCTCGTTGCGACAACGGCATTTGACAACCGCCGGTGCCTGCAGCGCGGCAGATGCTTCGCCGGCGTGTTCAGGGAACGACGCAAGTAATAAAACGAGTGTCCGGGGAAGAGTTCCATACAGTTCTGACGACCCTAGTCCGTGGTTCAATGGCGTATGCATGCCTCATTGGCTGAGGGACTGCCATCCGGCGATTACGCGATGGGATCATAGGAACAAGTACGGAGATACGTTTCCTCTGCATTTGGATAGATCCCCGAGCGGTATCGCCACACGTGTAGTCCACTTTGCGCCCGCAAAGATAGGCAGCAAGAATTTATCCTGCAGAAGCGGAAGTACGCGATGCAGGACGATCCACAGCTATCGCTATGCAGCACAGCCCGACCAACCAACACAGCGCACTGGCAAGCGCCTGATCTCGCCTGACCCGGGCAGATCTAGGTCCCTCAGATTGACATGGAAGTGCGCGCGTGGCGGCCGACCTCTGATCGAGCAGTTTGGGCTGGGAGAGGAAAAAGGGATAGAATCATCCGCCGCTCCCGCGCCGTGCGTAAACGACGTCTACCGGGGCAACACGCCGTACCCATCCGGTGCTATAAAGGCGAACAAGACCAGCGCGCAAACGAGACACAGTTTTCCCGACATTCCCATGGCCGGTCCTGTAGACGTTCTGCTCGTAGGCTTTGGCGCCGTCGGAGCCATGTGTGGGTGCATCGACTTTGGACACCGAACCACAGCTAACGAGATTATAGATGCCTTCATCCTGCAGCGCGGTGGACTAGCTCGTGTGTCCGTCGTCGCAAGGAGCAACTACCATGTCGTCAAAGGTCCGTAACGCCCGAAAACTCCGACAATACGCAGTGACACAGTCCAGAGCACGGCATAGCGATATCCAGCCGCAAGTACGGAGACACGAAGAGTTGGCGCCCGTATCGAGGTAAGGTTCCGTGTGGGAATTAAGACGGATGGGTTTAAGACGATAAACAGTTTTCAACTCCGTCGCGGCCGCCTTGGACAGACCATACGCCTTCGTCGTCATAGCCACAAAGGCGCTGCCAGATGTCGGTCAGAAGAACTCTGAGGTTCTCGCGCCGCTCTTGTCGCCGTCCTACGCGTTCCCCCAGCCAGCCTATGTGATAATGCAGAACGGACTGGGCGTCGAGAACGATCTCTTCCACGCAGCGGACGTCGCTTCGTCTGGCAACCCACGAGTCATTCTTGCTTCACTTTACATCATGGCCAATCTCGTAGACGGTGGTGTCCAGCATGAAGATGTAGTGCGCTTACGATCTATGCGCACTGTGCTCATCCCTGACGCGATTTTCGCAGGACCGTCTCATCATCGGCGTCTGTCGCAAGAGCTCTGCACGAGAGAACTCTGCGGATGAAACAGCTCTTCTCGAGGATTTCGCCGCCTTAATCCGTGCCGGAGGAAGTGACGCCCAAGTTACGCACGAGATTCAAGGTATCAAGTTCTCGAAAAATGTCTGGTGAGCACTGGACTTGCAGCACGCGACTAAAGGCTTAAAACGCTGCAAACTCCCTAGGAATGCCGTTTTTAGCAGTTGTGCAACTCTCGCACGATGTGGACTCTCAGCGTTCTTCCAACAACCCGAGCTTGAGGATCAGGTCACTCCCATCATCCGCGCCATGTTTCATGAGGTCGTCGCCGTCGGTCGCGCGTTAGGATATGACGAGACGGTTATCCCAACCTCTGCGATCGACGCATCCATTGCGGAGACCGTCTTCCTCAATAAGCGCCCAGGGAGCCGACACAAGCCCAGCATGCTGTTGGATCTCGAGCTTCACCAGCCGCTGGAGCTCGACGTAATACTTGGAGATCTGATACGAAGAGCACGAATACTGAGCGTGGACATCCCAGTTGCGCCTTTCCTCTCATCGCTGCTTATCGCACGAACTGACTTTGCTCCCGATAGCGAATCGAAACGCTTTACGCGCTCCTGAGCGTAGTGCAAACGCAACTCATCTCGAAGCCGGCCCAGACAGCAGTAACGCCGAAGGCCTCTCATTGTCCGAACTGTTCTCTCGGCATCCCGGACCAATGCGTTCTCACTTGAAGACGACGAGACGAAGTCACGCCGCTACTCACAATCGGCCAGGCCGGTGTGCATACTGGTCAAGTGAAGCTACAGCGGACGTGAATAATGACCACCACGCATTATGATCATGCGTCGACGTGCGACTGCGGCCCTTCGCCGTGGAACAACCGCGCTGTCTTACGAGGCCAAAGAGTCGGCGACGGGTCAAAGTCAACTGTAGGGCTTCCTATTGCGCGTTGTTGTATTCTAATTCTCCATTATATATATACACGCACTGTGGCAGCCGTTGAACGTCGGCCACCGGTGGCCTGTCTCCCTCCCGACTTACGTTTCGTATTTTCTAGTATATCGGAGGCGGGAGCAAACTGAGAGTCAGTCAGTTCAGGTTACGATACATACTTACGTCGCAGTTCCTGGCATTCAGGTGCCAAGATCATTGCTCCGACTCCGAGAACTCGCAGCAGTGTTTGTGATCCGGATGTTTTGCGGATGATGATCATGATACCGACAGCAGCGTTCGAGTCTTTCCGGCACCGATGAGCGACAGGTTTAAGGCCATAATCGGGCAGTGAGTAGATATCTCTTCCTATGCGGTCTTGAGCTTCATCTGACAGAGTTTCTCCAGTTGAGTGCAGCATCACGAAATGATCTGCGGGCGCCGATCTTCTGGGCCTCCCGGTGTGTCAATCCTCTCCCCTTACGGCAGTCAGGATACGCTGAAGTCGTCCCACACGCAGCCAAGCTCCAGCGTTTACAGTTGCAACAGCGTCGCGCGATACTGCGGCTTAACGCGTCTTGATCCATGGCTCTCTCGCGCTGCTGCGCTGGACGAAGACAGCGCGTGATGATTTATTGGGCGGTGTTCGGCCCATCACATGCAGATCACAGCCACGGGCGAAGCATGCCCATCGCATAAAAGGCACGTCTCATCGCGCATCTCTCGTTTTCCCCATCTTGCTTTCGCAACCCCCTCTTTCTTTTTCTCTTTCGCTCTCTTTTACGAGGCCCTTTTTTTCTTCTTTTTTCTCTCCCAAATGGCCCCTTTCACCTCGGTTCTGACGGCGGCGCTCCTTGCCTCTGCGGCGGTCGCTGCTCCTGCCACTCTCCCGGGCGGCATCTCGCGCCCGATCCCCGTCAGCCAAAAGTTCTCCAAGTTCTTCAACAGCACCGACTTGATGGGCCTCGTCAAGGCCGACAAGCAGCGCGCCCAGGCGCTCCTTAGCGGCAGCTTGAGCGGTTCGCCCGCGATGTCGTCGTTCAAGGCTTCCAGCTTTGCCGAGGCCGCAGCCGTTGGCAGCGCGCACGCGACGAACCAGGCCATCTACTACCTGACCAGCGTGTCGGTCGGCAACCCGGCGACCAACTGTACGTCGTGTGCTTTCGGACTCCGATGTTGTTCTTGCTGACACCGCTTTTCCAGACCAGCTCATCATTGACACCGGCTCTGCCAACACCTGGGTCGGTTCCAAGACTGCGTACAAGACGACCAACTCGTCGGTCAGCACGGGCGCGCGCTTCGCGGTCAACTACCAGAGCTCGTCTGTCAGCGGCAACCTGTACATGGACAAGGTCGCCCTCTCGACGACTCTCACCGTCGCGTCGCAGCAAATCGGCATTGCCAACAAGCAGACTGGCTTCTCGGGCGTTGACGGTGTTCTCGGTCTTGGCCCGGTCGGTCTGACCAAGGGCACGAGCTCGCAGGGCACGACCACGACGATCCCGACGATCACCGACAACCTCTACGCGAAGGGCGTCATCACCAGCAACGTCGTCTCGCTGTCCTTCGCGCCGACGACCGTTGTCGGCGCCGTGAACGGCGAGATCACGTTCGGCGGCGTCGACACGACGCAGTACACCGGCGCGCTCACCTACGCGCCCATCACCGCCAAGTACCCTGCTTCCGCGTACTGGGGCGTCGACGCCGCCGTCTCGTACGGCTCGACCGTCTTCCTCTACGGCCACCCTACGATCGTCGAGTCCGGTCTGACGCTCATCTACCTCGCGTCCGATGCGTTCAAGAAGTACCAAGCCGCCACCGGCGGTGTGCTCGACTCCGCGACCGGCCTCCTGAAGGTCACGGCCGCGCAGTTCAACGCGCTCCAGCCGCTCACGCTCACCATCGCGGGCCAGAAGTACAGCCTGAACGCGAACGCGCAGATCTGGCCGCGCACGCTCAACACGGCCATCGGCGGGCAGGCGAACGGCGTGTACCTCGTCGTCGCCGACCTCGGCACGCCCAGCGGCTCCGGCCTCGACGTCATCGCGGGCCAGGTCTTCATGGAGCGCTTCTACACCTCGTTCGACTCGACCAACAAGAAGGTCGGCCTCGCCCAGACCAAGTACACGAGCGCATCGGTCAACTAAGTGCTAGTTGGCGTGCCCGGGTTCTGTTCACGGTTGCTGCAATGCAATAACTTATTATTTATCTCGCGCACATTATTGGACTTTTCTCACGACGCACACTATAATATCTACTTTCGTTAAGGAAAACATAGGTGTTTTGGGCTGAATGTTGCCGTAAGGAACCACGAGGAGAGCGCGCGAGCACGCAATCCGCAGGCCGGCGCTTCCTTCTCTCGCCATGCGAATGCATGGTGACTCGGGCGGTAAACTATTAGGCTCGGCGCAAGCCCCTCCGGCGAACGCCGGATCCGTAAACTATCTTGCTTCCAGACATGTCGCCCTCAGCTGCAGTCGCACTCGTTGTGATCGACGTTCAAGTCGGCTTTGACGATGAGGCGTTCTGGGGACCTCGCTCCAACCCAGCCTTTGAGTCCAACCTCACAAAGCTTCTTGACGGTCAGCTCCCATAGTGCGCAGCGTATGTTGTCACTTACCGGGATTTTCTGTGCAGCGTTCCGCGCATCGAGTCTCTCTCCCAAGCCTTTCATCGTGCACGTTGCCCATCACAGTCTGTTCCCGGACTCGCCACTCGCATCTGGCCCTGGTGCCGCATTCCAAGATATCGCTCAGCCGCACGACGGCGAGCCAGTCGTAATCAAAAATGTCAACAGCGCGTTCATCGGGACGAACCTTGAGGCGTTACTGCGTGATCGCAAGATCCAGAAACTTTACCTGTGCGGTCTCACGACGGGGCACTGCGTGAGCACCTCGGTGCGCATGGCGGCGAATCTGCGGGTGTGCCAAGGAGCATGGGGCAAGGGAGAAGTCGTGCTTGTCCACGATGCAACAGCCGCGCACGCTGCCGGAGGATTCGACGCTGAGACGATCCACAAGGTGAACGTTGCGACATTGGACGGCGAATTCTGTCGGGCTGCGACGACGGAAGAAGTTGTCAAAGAAGTGAGCAGCTGAACGGCTCTGGTATTACGCGGTGCTCGAGTGCGATGCTACAAATAACGAGTGATAGAATACAGTGAGAACGGTTTTAATAGTCCGGTCAAGAAATCTACTTCAGTCCATGGAGACGTGAGCGCTTATATGATGCAACACGGGCATGGGATGATGAAGCAACACGACCCATCCTGTAGGTAGGAGTGAGAAAACGCGAGACCTGCATGAGGTTTGTAGACGTACAGGGCAAGGGAGACAGCCTCCGCGCAAACGCAGTGCACCATCCTTCTTTTCGTCCTCCGGGGCGCGCTTTACGGACATGCGCGGCGCAGGACGAGGCTGGGACTGCACGACGGGCGTGTGGTCGATGACGGGCGCGCGGGCCATGGGCGGGTAAGCGATTGGAGACGACATCGTAAAAGTTCGTTAAGAAGTTGGGGGAAGGCGGCGCAGGTCCACCTCGCCCGGTTATATACCAAAGTCGCGCCACAGACGTCATCCGGACCGTCATTCGGGCGCAGTCCCAGCTGGCACCGCCCCGGGACCTTATCCCCGTACCCCTATCGGCGACGGCCGATGAGATCGATAACGGCTCTTGCTCTTACTTGCGCCATGGCACCGTCTGAATACTACATCCGCCTCCAGAGAGGTGCCTAGTCGACCTCGCCACTAGTACTGCGCAACGACTGATGCTGGACTCTGCTGCTCAGGTATCCGTGGAGGTTTCGCACCGCCGCGCCCGTCAGAGGTCGTCCAGATTACCCACTCCTCTGCATCGCCGGAAACTGTCCTCGTCGCGGTCGAGACCCGCGCAGACGGCTCAGCCGGTCTCACAGCTGCCGCGCCCAAGTCTGTCGCGGCCACGAAGGCTAGCACGCTTGTCGAGGAGCTGCAGTCCCTCCTGAAGGACCTGCCCGTCGAGACCCCGCGCGGCACAGCCGACATCTACGGCCTCGACATTGGTATCACTTTCGGTAGCTCCGAGCTCGAGTGGGCCAATGGCTCTGGCGCGGGATGTGGACCCGGCCAGAGCGAGGTGCAGGCGACCGAGGAGCAGAAGGCGAAGTTCAAGCGCGCTGTCGAGATCGTAGAGCAACTCGTTGCGCAAGAGGCATAGCCTGGGACTTTCTTTGCTCTGCAACTGTACACTAGATCTCAACGTATGTCCATCTTGCAATCTGAGAGCGACTGACAATCCTCACGGACTCTGGTGGCGCCGAGATGGTGCGCGAGCACGTCACGCAAGGCATCCCGATGAGGGTCCCGCAGTTCTCCGAAGTTCGCATTGAGACGACTCACGCATGCAGACTATCGCTTTAAAGAATGCACTGTGTAGCGTATGATGGCGACGCTATGTTGTGTGAGGGCAAGAGGAACGCTGCCGCATTTGCGCAGCCGCGCAATTTCCTGGGTCTGAATTCCTTTACGATGACCCAGAGTCTGGCAGACGCGGCGAGAGAGGTATGGCGCCAGTAATGAGAATTTATCCGCCCCGCAGGGTAGAGGTGGAAGATCATGCACGGGCCCTCCTTAGACGCGCCATCAAATCGGGCGCAGGAATGAAGCGACCGTGGTATGTACGAGCTGACGAATTTGTTGACGCAGGAAATCTTCACTGCCTTCAGCTTCATAGCAAGACTCGGGCCTATAACGATCATTCGGGCTACACGTTCACCATCTCATCTCCGCCGCGAGCCTCAGGCTGGCTCAAACTGCTTGCAAACTGCGCTTATAAGCGCCATGCGGCACGGTTCCGAGAGCTGTGCATCTTGAATGCAAAGTAACCTGTGCGAGGAGGCGTGATGGAAGTACTATAGTAGGAAGTCAAGATGCGGAAACGACCGCACCGCCTCTTTCCTCTCTCCACGCACCTCGTACCTCTAGTTGCTACACGTCGACCTCTGACGTGTCGAAGCTGCTGATCCTAGGCTTATTGCATCTTTGAGCGCAGCCTGGAATACGGGCCGCGTTGTTCGTTCTCTTAGCCCACACTGCGCAGTCACCAGTGCCTCAACCTTAGACTGTTCATTCCTTTCGCTGCTTTATCGAAACCCGGACTCGGTAATCTGCAGGGGCTGTACTTAGCACTGCTCTTGTGACAAAACGATGGACCAAGATATTTCCGCTCTGCGCACGCAACTCGCTGAGGACGACACAATCGCTACCAGGTCCGCCCTCGGTGCAGCGCTGCGTCAGCGGTGGTTGACCGATGGTGGCTGGACCGACTGGGTGGATTGGGCAACTACAGTTTCTTCAATCCCCCGTGCCAATCTCGTCGAGGTCGGCGCCGTGAACGTCAAGCTGCGGCCAGAGCTCAACGCCAAACTCGAGGGCCACTGGGTGCAGCTTCAGCCATGGCTCGCGCCGCAGGGCTATATGTTACCTTCTAGGTACCAGCCTGACTGGCAACCTTCTTGGCTCAAGGCTCCCAACAGGTCTGAGCTGCTCTCCGCTGACACGTTATGGTCACTAGTACGTCGTCAGCATGATATCCATCTCGTCTACATTCTAAGATAATTGTCATTATAGCGGCCCCACCTCGCTTACGCCACGCGCATCTCTGACAATACCCGCGTCATTCTGAAAATTTGCCAGGAAGACCGATACTCAGAAGTCTCGATCATGGCATTCTTCTCGTCCGAGCCACGACGCTCTGATCCTCAAAACCACTGTTATCCATTGCTTGATGTGCTTTGGCCTCCACTGCTCCGGGGAAGAGCACACCTCATCGTTGTCGTGCCTTTGTTGCGCTCAATCATTTATCCTCCCCCGGACACTGTGGGCGAAATGGTGAAATGCATTTCAGATTTTGCCGAGGTACGTGAAGTCCATGTCTCGCGTTAAATAATCTTTGCTGAAGTTCGGACTCTGCACAGGGTCTTGAATTCATGCATCAGAATAATGTCGCCCATCGGTGAGCATCGTGCGAAGGCTTCAATCTTTCAGGGTTCTCATTGCTGACTCTCGATGTGCGCAGGGACATAGCTGAACCCAACGTTATGGTGGATGTCCCCAACATTGTTTCCGAGCCCTGGCATCCGTGGGGGGCTTGGGGAAATCATGATTATACGGTCTATACGGAAGATGGCAAACTTCCTCGCGACATCGTGCCGCGGTTGCGCTCCAAGTTTCTAGTCAAGTATCATTTCCTAGATCTCGGCTCGTCTTCAGCATTCAACGACCCCTTGTCCTCGAGCAGACTTGTTGTGGGTACGGAGGCGATCAATCGCGATGTCCCGGAACTTTCAGAGACCGTGCCTTTCGATCCTTTCCCAGCCGACATTGGTATGTTCGGCGATATGGTCAGGGAGTGGCAGGAGGTTCGTTTCCCTTCGACACACGACAAGCCTGTTTAACCAGTTTCCCTTTCCTCAGCGTTACCAAGGACTGGACTTTCTCAATTCACTCTTAACGCGGATGTGTCACGATGACCCGGCGCAGAGGTACAGTGCTTCAGAGGTCGTCGCTGTTCTCGATAAGATCCTGAGGAGAACGTCGCGCATCACTCTGCGAGTGCCACTGCGACG
>KV425993.1:0-41587 GCA_001632375.1 Exidia glandulosa HHB12029
TCAGGGTGCTGAACGGTTGCCGTTGTAGTGGTAGGAGGACAAGTTGGTCGAGGCCACCGGGAATGTCACGCTCGTAGCACAGCCTATAGCGAGAGCGTGCTAACGCCATCGAGCGTTAGTCGCCACATTCATGCCCCGCTGAACCCGCCTGCAGGTGATTCGCCGCATTCGCTCACCATTGCTCACCGTCCAGTGAGACGAAAAAGGAAAGCCAGATGGGGTCGGCGTGATCCGCTTTACATCTTGACTCCGTCTCTTCTTGCCCAACTGCAGCCTCTACTTCCACAAAGCGCTGTAGGCGGCTCGTATACCGGTCCATCCGCTCCCACGGCTTCAGCACCCGAGACAGCTGCTCACTCCCATACAACACCTCGGCCAGTCGACCCCGGATGCGCAAGTGTTAATGTACTTGGGATCGAGGGCCGCTTCACGAAGGTGCACGATGTTTAGCTTTTTGAGACTCTTCTTCCACGCTCAGAGTCCATGTTCCAGGTGGTCGGAACACATTTCCGATCCATCACCTGCCGGTGGACGGGGCGATGCATGTTCCAAAACCCCTTTAGGTCGTCTACCGTATCGAGGCAGGATTCGGGGGTTGATATCAGCTCTGCCGTAGAAGGTGCCCGGGTTTGCGACCCTGGTGGACTTGATTTCGATCGGCTCCTTTAGGTACGAGGTTATATAGGGTTCTAACTTGGTAGCTGCTCGACATCCGTACATTGGGCCTGCTCAGTAGTCTACTCAGCAGGGTAAGTCGCTTATCAGGGTGCTACCGCGACGCTCCTGATCAGTGAACACCAGCCGAAGCCGCACCAATCCGTCGAGGCTATGCCGTCAATAACCATAAGCTTGACAGCGAGTCATGCCAGAGGCAGCAGCGCTTACCCCGCTGCTGCTCGCGACGCGTCATCGTTCACTGCCCCCTTCACAACTGCCCAAGATCGTACACCGAGTCTCGTTATCTCGTTCGGCATCTCGCTACCGTCCACCGTGCACACTGCTCTGTAGCAAGCGATGCGGCTCTCATCGCTCAGGGTATATCCCCCGAGCAGATAGAGCCTCTCAGAAGACGCCTCGCTCAGCCGCCCCCACACTGTCCTCACTGCAACACATATTTCACTGCGGCAACGTCATTAAGACGACATTATGCGGAGGAGCGATGTCCGGCGTTTGTCGCGCACGTCGATGTAGTCTTCCAGTTGGCGTTAACATCGAACGGCTGGGCGCAGATGTTAGCAGAGTATAGCCCTCTCTTATGGACTGACAGTTAGATCTACGATGTAATGCGGTCGTTGGATGTGGACTTTAGATCGCATCCTGACCTGTTCTCGCGCGCATTCGGATGTCTCAGTAAAGTTCCGCTCTGTACTTGTAGATACGGCTTCTCGGAATCATGCATTCTCGACTTCATGCCTTTCCTATCGAGTGCAGGGTGCTTCACTGGCTACTATTCCCGGAAGAAGTGCCCAGTTCGTGATCTCACCCCATTCCCTTCTCCCTGCAGCTTCCGGATGTCACCCATTCGATAGAGCGGCATCAATAACCCCTAGTATATGAGCAGAAGGAATTTTTGTCAGTGGCGGCGAGAGCGGTGGACCGATGCCGGCGATATGCCCAGAAGTGCCCAGCCCACCCATCAACGGGATTTCCTCCGTTCGTAGTATAACTCACCGTCCGAAGCATTTCCCCACCGGAGAAATGCCAAGGACATCCTATAACCCATTTCTGAAATGGGTTATAGGATGTAATGGGTTATAGGATGTCTCTGAAATGGGTTATAGGATGTCCTATAGTTCCTTACATATATTTTTATCTCAGTCTGTGTACAGTCTGCGCGTGGACCGAGGCATCACTCGATGTCTACATTTCGGAGCAACCCGACCGAGGTGAGCGCGACTTCTGTTCTCTCCAACACCAACCTGCGCCAGGCTTACTACGCCATAATTATCTTCAGATGTTTGCGACTATATTTGAGTTATCTTTTTTTTTTCCTGAGCTCAGTTGCAAAGGGACGGGCTGCAGACGGCGGAAAGCGGAACTGGGCACTTCTGTCCCGGTGGGCACTTCTGCTTCGGGAATAGTATAGGCGCCTCGGACGGTCTCACGGGCTCGTTCGCTTCCGCACGCCCATCCTGTCACCTCCCAGATGTTCCGTGAGACCGTCCGCTTCCGCACGCCCATCCTGTCACCTCCCAGATGTTCAGGAGTGCTAGTAAGTGTCGAGGAGTAGATCTGAGCGGAGGGACGAGAACGTGACAATGCACTGCGCCGGGGAAGCTGATAGCATCGCAGAAACCGCAACGCTACAAGCGTGTAGGCAGTTCAATGCAGTAATACTCGCGACTGGGTTTCTCCTCGAATTCATGATCATCTTGCAGTCCTGTATGGCTCAATTGATGAACTTGTAGCAAGAGAAGGGATTCGAATCATGATGTACGCGCGCTTGGTATTACAGTACTACCACATCCCATTTGGAGGCCGTCGCGCGGTGCTGGGTCGATCGGCACACACACCTTTCAGGAAGGCAAGTTATCGGGGTAGCAAGTTGAGGTTGAGGAACGCAGCGCCGCGCGATCACGGTGGGTTCTACGCAAGACGTAGGAACGAGGACATGCGGATGCACTGAGACTGGACCGGGGAAGCTGAGAAACCGCGACGTAGAGCTCGAGAACCTGAGTGACAAACACAGTACAAGAATGTAGGCAGTCCAACGCAGTATTACTTGCGATTGATCATGAGCTGAGTCTCGGTCCGAAGTAGAGGCAGTACTGTAAGTCTGATGCAGTTGCCAGTCTAAGTGGAAAACACAAATGCGCATGCCCTGACGCATGCATGACGTCGACGTCGACCCGGATGCTGCCAGTGCCAGGCTGGAGATCCGCGAATTCCATCCCCAGGAAAGGGTCCTCCGGCACTGACGTCAACACCGGGAGTCCGACACGCGAATGTTGGCAAACGTACGAGTCGCACACTGTACAGTAATCGACCCGCTCGAAAGTAAGTGACCCTGCAAAGCTTGGGAGATTCAGAGTAAGCTTCTAACGCGCGTCCGTTGCGTTCCGCAGGCTTCTAAAACGCATCCGCACCACCGCGACATCGTTGATTCGTGGTAAACATTGAGTACACGCCCCCACCGCGACGCGACGCGTCGAGTCATCCGTCGCGCGCCGGACGTTCCATCGCGTACACGCACCGAGCGCGCGGCGCGCGAGAACCTGTCGGCCGTCGACAACTCAACGCGCTGGAACCTGTAGGCAAGAAATAGACCGCTTGGCCACGTGGCAACTTGAGCGGCCGGGAGGAGTAGTCGTCAGGCATACAGGACGGGAGCGGTGTCCGACCGGGGAGGATCGACGAGAAGAAGAGGTGCGCAGTTCACCGGGTTTCAGTATATAGTGGTTTATGATAATGATGATCAGAACTGAGTAAGTTATGAGTATGAGTTCAGTAGGTCTGGCCGCGGCCGAGAAGGTACTGGCGGTGCGAGCAAAGTTGGGTGAACTGCGCCGGAGAGGCCTGACGCGCGTTACGGCAGTCCCGTCCCCGTCGTGTCGTGTCGTGTGAAGACACGAGTCCAGCGCGTGTTGGTCTCACGGTGCACGGTGTACGGCGCAACGTGTCGTTCTGCAGGCGGGCGGCAAGGTTAGAGTAGGCAAGCCGCGAGTGCGGAGAAACGGAAGACGGTTAGACGGATGGACGATCCTGGCTGTGTGATATCGCGCAGTGAGCAGATCGCAGCCCTTGCTTGCCCCTCGGCGCGAGGAGTGAGGCCCAGTGAGGATCGACCGGGACGGAAGGGGACAGGAAGGGACAAACACGCTGTCAGCCAGGAGCGTCCCGTCTTGTACCTCATTGTCCCCTTATTTTCCATAAGCGGGGACAGGACGAGACACCAGGGGACAATTTTCACCAGGTGTCCCAGAATGTCCCTCTGTGTCCTGTCTGATGATGAATCTAGACGGCTCTCGGTTTCCTCAAATTGTTCTAGCTGGCGTACGAAATCAGTCTATTATGCAACAAGATAATGTACACGGCTATGAACGACATCTACGAGCACAAGTACATGGGGGAACGTAGTACACGGCTACGGCGTTCCTGAGCGAGTCGTGCACACACAGTGGTATACACGCGCTCGTCCAGCGCGAAACAACAAGGTCAATCGTAAACCTGAGTGAAGCGCGTTAGACGTGTACAGGGTGATATTCTGCGCAACCAAGCTTACCGTCAGCGTGAAACTATTAGGGTACGCGCCGATAAGTTGCTGCGAAGCGCGTCAGACGAAGATTAACCCAACATGCAGAGAACGCACCAAGGTCACTATTGGGCGCGTAGGTTCAGGGTCTGGATGTCACGGCACCTGCGAGTGTCACCTGAGTGTACCCCGCATCCACGGCTCACGCACCTGCGCCCGGCGTCATGAGCACTGAATTTGCGATGCAACCGTGGGCAGAGCGGCGCGCGGCGACGGTGGCGGTGGCGGCGAGAGTACGGCGGTGACGGTGGCGGCGAGCGTACGGCGGTGACGAGAGCGGCGACGACGATGACGGTGGTGACAATAACGTAAGTGGCGGCGAGCGCGGCGGTGACGAGGGCAGGGAGATGGTGGTGGTAAGAGGGCAAGGAGCATCGCGCTGGGTTCGAATTATCTTGAGCCTCTTGAAGAACCCGCGCTGCAGGGAACTTTTGGAAAACGTACGTGAAAGCTATCTTCTTCATATCTTCTTGAGTGCAAAGTCTAAACGAAAAGGGTGGAAGTGCAGACAAATACAGAGTCTGCTGGACATTCGTCCCGAAACGTCCTCTTCTGTCCCCAACTGCTCGCATTTCGTCCCTTCCTGTCACCTTCCGTCCCGGTCGATCCTCACTGGGAGTGAGGACGAGACAGATCTGAGATGGATGACGGCGAAAGGGATGTTGGGGACGTCGAATACACGGGTCCGGCCCCAACCACCAGATCCCACAGGTCGGCTTGACCACCGGGATTCTGAGAATCCCAGCCTGATCCCTATGTTCGTGCCGACCGCAGGATATCACCAGTTTGATCTCAGGATCCCTGTGGGGCAATCTCGGGGATTCTGTAAGCCGTTCTCAGGCTTTCTGCGATGAATTTTGCTTCCGCAGACGCCAGTTCCAAGCATGGAGGAGCGGTGGGCGAGGGGAGCATGTAGAATTGCAGAGTATTCTATTGTCTACTAAAATATTCAAGTATTGGTTGTCAAACGCTCAGGCTGGGAGATCCTCTGGCGGCGGCGGCATGCTCGTGCTACCGTCCGTATATTCCGACTCGTCCTCTTCGATGATCTTAGCAGCCCATCTACAATCACGGAGGTCAGTAGACCGCAACAGATCACAGGTGGAGTAACGTACTGCTCCCAACCAGGAGAGTTGGTGTCCTCACCGTGGAGCCCGTACAATTTCTCGAGCTCCGCGGCGAGATTCGGCCAGAAACCTGTATCCTGCCCCTTCGCAAACTTCTTGCGGACAAGCGGCTTCGCTACCCGGCGCTGACGCGGCATTAGACATGTCTCGCACGCGCAGGAGAGCAATAACGTACCATTAGTGCGATCCGTGCCTTTGACTGCGTCGTGAACTGTTCGGATTGGGACTTGAAGACATAATGCTTGATGAGGTACGCCGCGCACTGGTCGAGAGTCATGCGATTCAACGTGAAAGTCCAGATCTGGCGTGTCACATTAGGAGCCTGAAGAACCGCGGACGGACGAGAAAGAAAACTCACGAGTTTACGGAAGCCGGAGCGGACCGTATCCGCATACTCCTTCAAGTGCGCCAGGATGACCTCTCGGACATTGGGATCGGCGGGATAGAGAGGTGCCTTGAGGCTCTGGGGCTTCGTGTCGTAGTAACCCTGATGCGAGTTAGTTGCGGCCCTGCCCACAGAGCGCAAACGAACCTTTGTCTTGATGTTGAGGTGACTGTAGTTGCGCAGCGGCTGCGTGATGTAGTGGCGAGTGATATCGCGCATGTTTTTCTATGGATTGTGAGCTAGGGTCACATGCACAATGGCCGGCTCCGCCAGCAAGCACCTTGCTTGAGTGAGGGTTAAACATAATTAATAAAACAGTTCAACGAAGAAACGACGGTAGATTGAATTCGAAGGCAAAGTATTGACTCGAGCGGCGGTGCCGGGCGTGCGAGATGAGCTGTCGAGCACGAGCCACTCCTTGAGGAGATTTGTGGGTAAATGACTGCTCTGAAGAGGTTCTTTATGCGTAAGTGTAGGCCACCTCAACAAAAGTGCGCGACCTGGAAGTGAACTGCTACGAGGGCGCCTTACTCAATACTTTGCGCACGAGGGACGGGCACCGACAGCAAAGTCCAGGCGGGATTGACTGCTGACATGCTTACGGCGAACCGCGGTTTATGGTCTGATTGCAGTACTGCTGATTTAGAATATTATAAGTACATACAACCTCTAGCCATGTCGCGACATGCGAATGAACGCTATGGAACCGTGACGAAGACGTGGAATTTCGCGTTTCGAGCGCGCAAACCCGTCGTGTATACGACGGTAGGGTGTATAGTCCACAGTGCGAGTGGTAACACGCCGGTGAGGGCTGTAAGAAGACATGGTCGGGGAGGGGTAGGAACTTGAAGGTCGGCGTCTTGGACGATCGGCACAACGGCATGACATCATCCATCAGCGGAGTTTGAACAGCAGCCAAGCCAGACGCAATTTCGGGGGAGGAGTGACCTTTCCAAGCAAGGTGATCTGAAGGCGCAGGGGAAGCGACTCACGGCGGCGGAAGGGACGGGCGTGAATGACGATACATATGCTTGCTTGAGCTCGTCGATTTTTTTCCCGAGCGTGGTAACCGCGGTACGCATATCTGCCGCCTCGTCCTGACGTTGCAGAAGCAGAGCGTAAAGCTCTGAATTCTGGGCCTGCTGCGAAGACTAAAGGGAATGAACGGACAGAAATGAGGACACGAGGGAGTGGCGTACCTGACTAAAAGCATGAAGCCTGTTGACGAGCTCAGGTTTCAGCCCATGTCGCCCCGCGATGCGGTCGACGTCGCCTGCACGGAGCGACTGCAGTGGTAGCGACGCGCCATACCCCGATTGCGATGAGTTGCGGTGCGGGGGGAAGTCGTCGTCCCAAAGCTGATGGCCAACAGGGCCGGTATCAGGGTACTGCCCATATCCGGGATGGCTGTCTGAGCGAGGGAACGAAAAGCCAGAGTGGTCGAGAGGCAAGTCGTCGCGGAATTGCGGTGTATCGGTGCGCATGCCGCACGCAGGAGTACTCGTGCGCGAGGGACCGTGCATAGGGGGCAGAATCATGTCAGAGGATCCTATTGATGTGTGAATAAGACGCGCGACGAGGAGTTACATCGAAGGACGCACCACGACTGGACTGCGAGGGGGATGCGGTCGAGATACGAGTGGGCACCGGCGCGTAAGGATGATAGCGAGTTGAGGCGCTCGAGCTACCGGGGCGGACGCTGAGAGGGCTGTACGACATTTCGAGGGGGCTGACATGGCCGCAGAGCGTCGGTGGGCCTTTTATCGTCGTCCGGTCGTCGTCGTCAAGTGCCAACCGTCGGAGTTTGGATGGGACTTTGCGTCATGAGTTTTGCCGCAAGCGAGGGAAAATGCTCGAACCTCGCTTAACCTCTTTTTCCAAGCAATTCCAACGCAATGGGAAGATTCCAGGACATTCTTTGCGTGTTCTGGAATTTTTTCGTGCTGCTCCGGCGATCACCTGGATGCACGTAATGTCAGTGCGAAGCATTTGACTGTGAACAGAGTGAAAGTCTCCAATACGAAAGCCAATCTCACAGGTAACAAAATAAAACTATGCTACATAATTACGCTTACCACGACTCGAAAGGAGAGCGTGGAGCAGCACTGTTCGTTGACTGTGAACCCGATGGACGGGACACCGCGTCTCCGACGAATTCAGAATTCACTCCGTACCCTGGAGGAATATACCGCACAAACGGCATATGAGGTAGTCCAGGGTGAGCCGGAGGGGGTCCGAGAGTACTGTGCCATTGAGACTGGCCGGGCGGTCGAGCCTGCCAGGCGTTGTGGTAACCACCAGGCTGCACACCTGCAGCCTGCTCGTTCGAGTAGAGAACGTGATGTCCAGTCATTCCGCGAGAGAGGAGTGGAGTATCATGTGCGTAGGCTGGCCGCGACGTCTCAGGAGGTGGAGCAGGGATGCGAGGGTTGTACAGAGGCGGTTGAGACGGCGGCACAGGGCCAGGTCTTGGAACAGCCTGAGAACCGTGTGCAGGCACAACTGGCTGTGCAAGATTGAGCACGGTACCCCCATTCTGCTTCGAAACTCGTCGACGTTTTGCCGCGCCGGGTGCCTCAGCGTTTGCTGCAGGAGGTTGGTCCTTCGCTTGTCGGCGCTTTGCGGCACGCGCAGCCTTCTCTTCCAGTGCCTGTGCTTGCGCCCGTTCGATATCTTTGCGCACGACCAGTGCCTGCTGAATAACAGACTCCCGGTGGTGTATGCGATCGGCGATTAATGTTGAGGTGCGGTACGAGTCGAGAAGCGAAGAGTTCCGAAGCTGAGCAAGGTTGAGCACGCGCGCCGCAGGTGCAGTAGTGTGTTGTAGCTCGTTATCCAGACGACCTGTCCAAAAACCCTCCTGCCGGACACGGAGTGTCTTGGACATTGCACACCTGTGCGTGATGCAGTCGTGGAACGATGCAGCTGTACCGAGAACATACTGTCGAGGTGGATAAGCCCGTGGTACAATGTGGCTAAGGTTTGAGACTTACCGTAGAGCAAACACTCTTTAATGTGTCGATCTGCACTATGTTAGGCATTTTGTACGTCGCATGGGTACCCCGAGTTTCGCATGGCGCAACGATAAGCCACGTGCGGTACGGCTGCTGCATCTCTTTAAAAAGATGCTTCACTCGTGCGAGCTCCTGCTTCGAACGATCGAGGTCGGAGGTGTGGAGAATGAGAGTCCCAACCGCCACAGTGTCCGAATTTTCGAGATGAACTGAGACGCAAGTCCGATACTGACGTGCTTCTGTGGGCAATGCTCCTGCAGCAGCGTCCGGCTCAGGCACGCCATCCTTCGCTGCGAGCGTTGCCGACCATGTCTGCGGAAGCTGCGTCGCACAGAACTGCGGGTGAACTGTATAGAGATGAGTAACTCGAAGTGAGTATGCGACCAGGAAGGGAGAAAATGTGCGTACTTTGCTCTGGGCGCATGAGAACACCTTCCATACACATGAAGTCGAGTAGCTTTGGGTCGTCCAGAAGAGCGCGAACCTTGGGGCCAGCCTGCCGAAGAGGTGAACCGTCTTTTCGTTCGTCGGGTATCCAACCGCCGCTGAGGATATGTCGCACGGCATGGAGGTGGCTGAATGCGCGTGCAATGTCGAGACTGGGTGCGTGCTGATTCGAGTGAATACTGCGCAGACGGATAACGTGATTGAAGGACTCGAAGGTCTCTGTCGCATATAATGGGGCTGGCCCAAAGCGTCGAATGTGGAGAGGAAGATGGAGAATAATATGGAACTTAGGCTTGTTAAACCATTGATAGTTCCAGAGTGCGGTCGCCTCCAAGAATCGATCAATAGCACACTCCAGCTTGGGCTGCAAGAACATTGTCAGAACTGGCACTGTACAGAACGAAGAACACTCACTATATATGTGTCGATATTCTCAATTACCGGTCGGAAAACGAGAGCGGAGAGGTCGCAGAGTGATAGCCACGCGGTGTACGCTGCAGGGGATACGAAACCCGGAAGAACAGAAGGCGCCAGCTGAAGGACGGTGCGGAAGTCACGCCCGACCAGCGATCCGGCATACTGAACCAGCGTGCGTGCCTGGACGCGATCGATTCCCAGACCAGATACGTCCACACTGCATAGTCGCGCGATGAGCTCGGCCTTTTGATGAGCGTCTAGTCGGGAAACCGCATCGCGCCAGAAATACTTCACGAAGCCCAGCAGCACGACATGGAGAATCTCGACGGGCGTATCGGCAGTTGGATCGAGTCCTGAATTGTCGTAAGCATAAGATTTTATCGTTCAGAACGTACCATACCTGGAATATCGAACGCAGGGTTGAACAGGTTGTCGGGGAGATGGGTCCGATATTCCGTCAGGAGTGCTCGCACTCGGTCATCCTTAGTGCCCGAACCTTTGGCCTCCGCGCAGAGCTGCTCTAGTTGCCCGAAGAAATGAAGGAAATACGCATCCTTCACTCCTGACGCGGTCTGGAGGTTGGCAACTTTAGACGGTGCAGCATTAAGAGTTGCGGCAAGCTGCTCCTCGACCGCCTGGCGGATTTCGTCTTTAGTTCGCCTAGAATGACACTGAATAGTATTAGGAATTTGTTCTTCTGAGACTCGTAGACGCACCTGCATAAAATTTCGCAAGTTTTGAGCTTCCTTCGCAGAAGCATCTGGCGCAGCGGGATTGTGCTTGTCACCGCGCGAGACATTGCAGATGCGGCAAAAGTGCTTGCCCATCAGGCCAACGTGCGAGCATAGCTCACTATGCATTGGATTATCGCCCTCGAGTAGTAGTACCCAGGGGATAAGGAGCACGTCCTCGTCATATAAACAGTCCCATGCTTCCCAACCCTCGACCTGCGCCTTACTACAACAGATAAGCAAAAACTCGCGCCGCAACCACAACCACTTACGCGATCACTTCCTTTAGTGCTTCCAGCATTTCGAGGGGTGGTGCGACATTCGACGTTGAGAAGAAGTGGATGGAGTACGCGAGCTGGAGGAGAGCACGGGGAAGGCCGGCGAGTAGCCACAGGAACGAGTTGTGCTTATTCCACTTCTTCGAGACGTTCCCCGACGTATCATCACAGTATGCACCGATTGCGACAGCCAGAACTCGCCGACCGTTTGCCTTCTCACGCAGGGGATTAGGACCTGCCGGGCCGCAATCAATAAGTCAGAATCAGACGCAATTCCCGCAATAATTGCTCGCACCTGCAACTGTCTTGGGATCCGGTAGACTGTATCGCTGGTGATCCTCCTCAAGGCGAGGATAAGAAGTGATGAATGCCGAGAGCGGAACGGTCCATACATCTCCCGTGTGCTCAAGACGAAAGCCGTGCGTTGAGACAGTCAAGCGCTCAACGCGCGCGTAAAGACGAGAGTCCGGGTGCGACGCTGCATTAGCGGACGAAGCCGGAGTGGTGTGCCAGCGTTGAATGAGCACCGCAGAAGACGGGTACGACGGGACTTCAGGCTTGTCCGATGTGAGATCCGCGATTGCTACCTCTCCAACGAAGTAGTCTTGGCCGTTGAAGCGGGCCATGGGCCCGGCAAGCGATGCGTCGACCTCAGAGACCCACTTGTCGCCTTGGCAGAGATGCTCTCGGCGACAGCCAGATCTCTGGGGGTACGTTTCTATGTGCGGGCGAACGAGAGGGTTGGCCCATTCCTACAGTTTGGATTCAGCACGAGTAGCTCACCTCTCGTGCATCTCAAACTTACGTGTCGCACAATAGTCTCAATGTCGTTGAACGAAAAGATGTTGCCGCACTTTCCATCGACCGTCGATGTGTCAGCCCCAAACTTCTCTGTAATCTCTTCCCGAACTTTACGCATCTTGTCTGCACTCGGCAGATCCGTTAGGCCCAGACGTTCCATGAGCCATTTGACGGAAGATAGCTCTTTCTCAGAGAATACACTACGGGGGAAACTCGACATGATATCAAATAGAGCTTCCTAGAGAGTTTATTTCAGAGTGAATGCGATAGTGAAGAAGGACGATGCGCACCTGGCGGTTCACCCATGGAAACCAGTCATCTTCGTCGTCACCCGACGACATGAACGGCTCGAAAACTGATATGCAGATGAGTACTGGATGAATACGGAAAGATATGTGCAAAGCACTCACTCTGGCTCTCTGAGAGCGTTGGAAGTTGGTCTTCGCGTGGCGCAAAGCGCGCCGTCTCGTCGACAGCCTCGGTCTCGCTCGACGCCGGGGTTCGAGCGCGTCGCTCCGCCGCAGTAGCGCCGTTGCCCCAAAACAGCGGGCTGCGCGACCCGTCCTCGTCATCCGGGTCGGACTGGTACTGAGACCCAAGAGCGCCAGCCCAGTTGTCGTAAATCTGGTTGTCGTCGTCGTCCGCGAGCCGAGGGCCGTGAACGGGACGCCATGGAGCGCGTATGTCCCCATTGTCATCGACTGGTTCCATGTACGGACGCGCGCGAGCTGCAGCGGCTATTGACGGCGAGCTCAGGGGAGCGGCAAGATTGTCGTCACGGACGGGCCGCAGCATGGGACTCGATAGCGGCGCGCAGGAGTCCAGGTCGCGCAAACGCTGCACATGGCCCGCGTTGTCTTCGTGTCGAATCGCGTCTTCGCGCGTCATGGGTGCGAAACGGGTGCACAGCGAGCACTTGTACATGTCGAGCCCGACTTGGATGAACTCTGTGACAGCCGCAGTCAGCGATCAGGGGATGATTCACGCGTCACTGCTCACGGTCTCGTCGTACGAAGTCTGTCATTGCGGTTATGCGTGCCAATGTCCGAGGGATAGATGTGTTGTGAGCGTCTGAGTGGACGGCGGTGGGCGACGTGGTCGGGTGCAGACACGGTCGCCGGCATCCGGAGGGCGGATCACTGGAACCTTCTGGACACGTCAGCTTCCTGTGATTATTTCACAAGGAAATCACAGTCAAGTTGAACATAGGGAACCTACAGGGATTCTCAGACTGACAGTGATTTCTACCCCAGAATGCCTATGGTCACGTTTCCCAAATGAAAGCCAGTGATTCCCGCGGTACCCGTGTAACACGCTTGGCGTCGGACGCATGGAGAGTGGCGTTGCTCCCAGGCACAGATACCTAGGCGGTGCTGAGGATATTGGAGTGGAGTGCGGGAGAAAAGTGCCACGTGTGTCGGGTCGGAGAGAGGACAAAGAGGCGAGGTTGGTTGACAAGGGCCGACGGAGCATGTCCGAGCTTCGCGACGGGTCGGTCGTTCTATTGTTCCATTGTTCGCGTCGCGTAGAGTGTCTCTTTTCCATCCCTGCAAAGACTGTAGAAAACGCACAGAGAGAATGAATAGAGCGAGGTAAAGGCGTGGAAATGCGTGGCTAAAAGAGGTTCGGCGTGGCTGTGCAGTTGAGCGGGGCCGGTGAAAGTTCGCACGGTTGGGGCCGAGTAGCTTTTAACCCCCTTGTTCTCTCCCCACGACCTCTCTCTCTCCCTCTCTCCCCACCCCCGCCGTCGCGCGTCGCTCTCTCTTTGTGTGTGCACCTGGTCTCCCTCGTTCATCCCAGCCAGCCCCTACTCGACACTCACTCGTCAACGTCCACTCACTCCCCACCACTACACACCAACCACCATGCACGCCTTCGCAGCTTCCTTCACGACCCTCCTCGCCCTCCTCTCGGCCGCTAACGCCGCGCCCGTCACCCTCTTCAAGCGCAACTGCAGCGGCTCCCAGATGCCGTCCAAGCCGGACCCGGCCATGCGCGACATCATCTACAAGACCGTCCTCGCCAACGGCGGCAACGACCACGTCATGCTCGCGACCATGTCCGCCGCTATCACCGAGTCGTTCGTCAACAACCTCTCGTGCGGCGACAAGGACTCGCTCGGTCTCTTCCAGCAGCGTCCGTCCCAGGGCTGGGGCTCGCGCGGCCAGATCCTCGACCCCGTTCACAGCACCGAGTCCTTCCTCAACGTCCTCATCCCGCTTGAGAAGAAGAACCCCAACACCGATGCTGGTGTCCTCGCTCAGATGGTCCAGAAGTGCGTCTTTGTGTCTTTTTTAGGTTTCGAGGCTAATTGTGTCGTTTTAGCGCCGAGGCGGGCAACCAGTACACCAAGAACGAGAGCCTCGCCAAGCAGCTCATCGCCGAGGCCAAGGCTTCCGTCGGCGGCTCCGCCCCGGCCCCGTCGTCGTCTAAGCCGGCGCCCAAGCCCACTTCCACGCCCGCGCCGAAGCCCACCTCGTCCTCGTCTGACGCGCCCGCGCCTGCGCCGACTTCTACCGCTGCGCCCGAGACGCCCATCAACACCACGCCCGCTCCTCCTTCTGACGATGACTCCGACGATGAGGACTGCGACGCGGACGACTCGGACGACAACGATGATGATGAGGACTGCGACGACTCCGACGACGACTCCGAGCCCTCGGTGCCCATCAACGTCGCGCCCGCTCCCACCGCTGTCCCCGCTACTGGTTCGTGCGCCAAGTTCTACACGCCCAAGAGCGGCGACAACTGCTACAAGCTCGCGGACATGTTCGGGCTCAAGCTCGCGCAGCTGTACAAGCTGAACCCCCAGATCGACTCGCAGTGCCATAACCTGCAGGTCAACCAGCAGTACTGCGTCGACTCGGCCGCCTCCGCGTAAGCGGCGCGCGTGGACGAGCCTCGGCGAGTCTGCGTGCGCAGGCTTCGTCGAGTCGTTGTGACGAGCGCCGGAAGGGCGCTCGTACGTCGTTGCCTTGATGACTGTCACGTTATAGAGGAGGGCCAATCCTCCACTCCACTCCATTCCGCTCCCCCAAACCCACTGTATCCCATACACCACCCCCTCCCCATTTCTCTCTCTCTCGGTATCGGTCTCTCTTATTCCTCGGGTCGCGAAGCTTGCCTGTCGCGTTCATTAAAGTATCCTGGCTTGATATTATCCATCCTTTCGCATTACTCGATTACGACCCTCACGAGTTGACTCGCCTGATGGCTGTTAGTCGTATGTTTTTTTGCTGTAACGTCTTGATGACTCTACCTACCCCCCTTGCATGTATGACTCCTAGTGGGTCTTGCCTGCTTTGACTGGCTGATTGAATGGAATTGAACTTGCGACTTGGTGCGCAACAACTCATTGGGTTTTCTGTCTTGTCCTGGGCGAAGTCTGTGTTCTAGGTCGTCTTCTACGCGCTCGTCGCGGTGGAGGTGCAGTGGTAGTCATCGCGGGGTCTGAATCGATGACCTCACATTAGCTTGTCTGCAGAGTTGCAGCATAGAGCACCAGTTACAGAAACTGAACGCAACGACAGGTCACTTCTTCTCATCGATCCTCCCCTGCTTACCGGCTGCAACAACGTGGCCAAGCGGTCTATTTTTTGCCTACAGGTTCCAGCGCGTTGAGTTTGCGTTGACACGCTCTGATTCGTTCTCGCGCGCCGCGCGCTCGGTGTCGACGGAACGATGACTCGGCGGTGGAGGCGTCTAACGCGTGTTTTCTGAGTCTTGGCGGGTGTCGCGTTTAGAAGCCCGCGGAACGCGTTAGAAGCTTACTCTCAATCTCCCAAGCTCTGCAGGGTCACTTTCGACTTTCGTTACTGTAACTGTAGTCGTGGCCTCGCCATATTACGTTTGCCTATATCTTGCGTCGGAAATCCCGCTGTTGACGTCAGCGCCGGAGGACCCTTTCCTGGTGAACAGCAGTTGCAATTCGCGGATCTCCTGCCAGAGCATCCGGGTCAACGTACGGCGACGTCATGCATGCGTCAGGGCCTGCTCACCTGTCGTTCGTTCTTTCGCGTTCCACGTTCCAGTTGCAGCTGCATCAGAATTACAGTACTGCCCTATAATACTTCGGGCCCTCACGCTCAACCTTCAACTTCATGATCTGTCTACATGCTGGTATGACAGTGTCACGGTTCCGCTTTCCGTCCTCGTTCCTCTCGTATAGAACCCATTCGAGTCGTGCATTCCCCACAGATGGACTTCGGGATCAGCCGTCGACCAATCTTTTCCCGATCCTCCATCACCATCTCCGAGCGTAGCTTGTGCTGCGACCGGTGGACACTCCGTTCTTCAGGCCAAGCGTAGTCTACATTATAACTATGGTAGCTGTGCTCAACGAGGACGTGCTTATAGAGATTGTGTCCTGGGCGTCACCACCAACACTTCGCACCCTCGCTCGCGCATCGAAACTTATACACAAGTTCGTGGTGCCCGTACTATGGCGCATCGTATCCATTGAGCTTTCCTTGGAAAGCGGTCAGCGTTGTGCGAGGATTTTGTGCGAGAGGCCGGCTTTCGGACGTGCGGTGCATAGCCTAGATGTCGCGGTCGGCGGGCAGGCCTCCGATATAATGCTAGCATCATCCGCCGGCACACTGCTAGACGTCCTCATCGCCGTGCCCAACTTGCGCTCCCTGCGTCTTAGCAACTCGCTCAGCGTCTATCTTCATTCGCACATCGTAGGCCGCCGTGGCGCGTTGCAGCAGCTCCGCATAACGTCGCTCTCCCTCTCACATCACATGGCCCATCACGCCGCAGGGGATATGCTTGACTATGTGCCCGCATTACGCCACCTCAGACTAGACTGCGCTCCAGACGACGACGCCGTACACGCGCTCCTCGAGCGTTCGCGCAACACGCTCGAGTCACTGGAAATGTGGCGTTCAAGCATCGCAACGGCCCTCTCTGCACTTCCTCACAGCGTATGGCCCCGCGTTACGAGGTTACAGGCACACGTCGTCGATGGCTTGAACGACGCGTTCCCGAACGCGCGCATCGTCGCCCCACCCGAAGGGCGGTTTGTGGACTTGGATGCGGTCCGGATCCTTCGCTCGGAGGGACTTCCTGACCTCGAGTTTCTCCCGATTGCGTTTACAAAGATCACTGAACCGATACAGCTCCACGCATCGGGCGCGAAGCGGTCATTTGTCGGATTGGAATGGTCCTCGGCCCACCGCACAAGTCCCAGGGACTATCCCAACGCGCTACAGCGCGTCGAAGCGCTGCTCTCATATATCAATACCGACCTTCTCACCACCTTGATATTCGTCATCGAGCCATCTTTCTTGGACTTCCCTCTGGCGGCAGCGATTATTGCGCTTTGTCCGCGGGTACAGCACTTGGGCGCACGCGCCGAAGATTGGAGCGAGGTTCGTGATGTGATCGATGCCCACGTTCCCCTCTCACCAACTCACCCTCATCCTGTTCCTTGGTGCAGTGCTCCCGATTTCTTGATGGTCTTCTGACCATTTCCTCGGACGTCCCGCTGCGCTACGTCGGCGTGAGCTGTGCTACGCTTCTCTACCAAGTGCGGGAAGACGCACGCGCTCACGCGCCTCGTGTTATCGCCCACTTTCCATCTCTCAGACTTCTGGAAGCGAAAGGCGCGTTTTCGGAGAGGCTCGGGGTTCTTCGTTACGTAGTGTCTCGCGAAGCGTCTCGACATTATTGGGAGGAGGAACGAGACTCTTACGACACTTGCGTCTTCGACGTATTGAGGTCGGACCCCTCAGAGTTGCGGCATATGGATGTTTTGCAATGATGCAATTGCGTCTCTAGTTTATCGGTCCTTGCTCTACTTATTCTCCGCGTCTGAGCGACAACCTCGCATTACACAAGCTTTCAAGTTGCCTACAAGACGATACCTTATCAACGCGTCTCAAAGTTTCTGAATGATACCTCTTTCTATAACCTCAGGCTACACGATCCCACCAATCGAACACCTCGATTTCCGCACGTGTCGCAAATGCTGGAAGAGGATCCATCCCGTGGGAAGGAGAGCCTCGACTGGCACAATTCCGTCGGGTTGCGCGTCAGGATGAGGCACGCAAACTCTCAAGCGCGTGCAATCGTCCGGGTCCACGATCGCGGTCTGTAGTATCCTGTTCCCCGTGTCTGTACGAGCGAGCAGGACGGAAGGCTTGTCGTCGAATGACCACTCTCGATAGAGGTTCCGCAGTGTGATTGGCGTTTGGGAGGAGTCGGTGAAGTTGAAGGTGAGATACGAGCCGCGCGCGTCATCGAACGACCCATTGAGACCGTCGCCGAATATCCGGTGGCTGTCGGAGCTGAAGTCGTAATGAATCGCCGATATCGCGGGGATGACCCCAGAAGAGCTCGATACTGGAGGGATGACGCTGAATACGGCATTTTTGGGCAACGTCGTGTCGAGGCTCATCCTGAACAGCGGCCTCGCTTGCTGTTGCGGAAGAGAGAAGATGGCGATGGTGGCGGGGCTCGCCAGAGAGTTCGCAACATCCAATTCTGCAACGATCCAGTCGTTTGCGCAGGCGTGGGAGAATGCCCGGCGTTGCGCGAGGATGGTGAAGAGGAGCGGACCGAATGCGAGGATGCAAGCGATCGCGACTGATATCGCGCAGGCCATTACAAGTAAAGAGATGCGCCTTCCCGACTTTCCAAAGGGGGAACCGAGATAGGAGATAGCGAGTAACGCGATGAGCATCCCGTCGGAGATACCGACAGCGGCGCCGACGATATACGATAAGATTCGGAACGCGAGGAGCGAACGCGACGTCCTATTTGCGATGCTATGCGGAAGCGGGCGGATCTCTGCCTCGATATACTCCACGAGCAAGAAGATATAGAGCGGATGGATGAGCTGAGATGTGCGTCAACAGAGAGAAGTGGTATCACAGGCCTAGGCTTCGACACGCACCAGGAAAATAGTCGTACACCATATGAACCTTCGCAGACGACGATGCCCAGTTGTAGGGGAGTGTTCCGTCGGAGATAGAGCCACAGCTGACGCAACGCTGGCAGCGTCCGCCTTCGGGGATGGTGATGCACGATCGGGTTTACCCTCAGAGACAGGACGCGGCGGCACGTCATGGACAAGCAGAGCAGGCGCCTCTACTTCGACTGCAGCGTCCGATTGCACGCCTGCCTGTGAGACCTCCATGCTGCGCTTGGAATGGGAGGCAGGGCTCGATGCGATATACGCCATAGGCCCAATATCTTCCACAGCAGCCGGGGTTGTTTCGAAGGAATGTTCTGCTGGTGGTGGTGGTGGTGGTAGATCATATGCTTCTCCGCGCAGGGCTCGCGCTGCAATGTCTGTCCAACGAGTGATGTCAGAATCACGAAGCCCGCCAACGTCCGTCAACGCGGCACGCGCTTTGTCCGCCAAAGAAACCCAGGCAGCCCGTCTCCCCGCATGTACAGTCTGGAGCCAAGCGAGTGCCAACAGGGTACCCCAGACAGAATCCCGCGACTGGATAGCAGGTAGGCCATGCGATGCGAGAGGTAGCGGATGTGTGCGGAGGACGGCAGAGAGAGGTTGGGAATAGGGAAAGATGCCGTCAAATGTCTGTAGGCGAGCGAGCGCTGCAATATCTGTGCTCTGAGCAGCAGCGTCGACCACGATGTTCTCGCGATGGATGCCGGACTCTACATCACGACGTCGCCAGACCGTCATATTTGACGGTCCTACGGTCGGTATCTCGGCAGCCTGAGGGATAGCATCTCGCCGGCGGCTTGGAGGTGACTTCTGTTCGACGAAAGGAACGTCACGTTCCGTGAAGGGAGACAGAGCGTGGTCCTGCCCTTCACCTTCTGTCGGTAAGGGAGGATCTGACGAGACTTCCGAGGATCTCGGGTGCACGACGTCTTCTTCGCCATTATTTTCAATGACCTGGACACGGACTTCGGAGGTCCAGTGAGGCAGACTGAGAAGCGCCGTAGATCGCGAGCGTGCTTCGTCCGCGGACAGCGCGACAGACTGATATCCGCGCAGTGGCGCTGAAAAAGAGGTGGAGTTGTATAGCCCACTGTTCCCGTGTATATTTCTCGAGTTACGGGCCGGCGAGCGATGGATCAGCGCGTCGATGAAGCCATTGGAGAAGATAGATGCGGTGACTGGAACGTGAAGTTCGATTGGGCGAGGGACGTCTCCGGGGATTGTAACTGTACCACGGACAACGACCTCTCGTGGGATAGGCGCGTCATGTGACGTGTGCTGGACGAGTGCAGAGAGACTGTAGCTGAAGCCGGGGAAAACAGCCTCTGGCACAGGAGACGTGTGGACTAGGGTGCCAGAGTCCTCAGAGTAGCACCAGTCGATGGTGATGTTGCGAATCGCGTAGACGCGCGTCGAACGCAAGAGGGTCACGAGTTCGGTGTCTATGCCGTCGCTGTCCACGTACGACGCGACCCCATTTCCGACGCGAGCAATACCGTCACACGTCTAAACGTGGTCAGCGCTGCTTCCGGAGAGCAATAGACACGCACTGCACGGGAAACCTCGGCCCCTATGCCAAGAACGAAAATACGCAACAATCCCCCAGATGAGCGAACGGCACGATCTGCAGCATTTACAGCGCCATTGACGTCGTTCGCCCCTCCATCTGTGAGGAGGAGAACTACTGTCGGACAATGCGTGGCCCGCCGAGAGCACGTGTACTCCAGCCCGCCTGTCATATCCGTGCCGCCGTAGTCCGCATCCATTCCCTCCACCAGTCGGCTTGCAGCTGCCAAAGTCTCGGCTGAGTACTCGACTGGTTGGAACCACGGTGAATCGCAGTTCGAGCCAAAGGAGACGAGGTCGAACGATGATCCCTGAGATGGGATGGAACGCAGCAAAATCTGGAGCGCGGACCGGACACGAGCAATTCTAGTGCCAGACATAGACCCGCTCCGGTCAACGAGGAAGATGTATCGTTGCTGGTTAACAGCCGCGAGCGAGAAGTCGGGTTCGAGAGTGAGGGCATAAGCGTCGCGAGCGATGGTGCCACGGAGCGTTCGTTCCAAGATACAGCGAGAGCCACCGATACCAGCCCGAAGGCGAACTTCGATGACGACGTCGCGGTCGAGAAGACAAGGCTGGGCGAACTTGATACGAGCGAGGCGAGGATCCGCCGGCGATCTACGATCGTCTGTCGCAGAACCGAGCGAAATCTGCAGTGCATTCGTTGGCGAAGAGATAGAAAGAATCTCCGATGTCATCTGAAGCGACATCGTGAGGTTCGCCCCAGCCCGTACGCTACTGCGCGTCACTCCGGAGTATAAAGGTGCGACTATGGAGGGCACGATGACTGTGAGTGTGTCTGCCTCGATAACCGTCGTAACCTGCCAGACGAAGGAAAGGCTAGGAACCAAGTTCAGCAAGGCAACTGTGGAGAACAAGTTTGTATAGACCTAATGTCGACAGAGCCACCCTTGGGTAGGACCCCTAGATATACATCAATGGCTGTGGATCGTGTAAGTGACCAGCAAGTGTACGGCGGATGACGGACAGCCGAAGCTCCCAAAATTGTTTAGATTGCGTTGGTGCCCAAGAAGATCCTCGACGCGGTTGCCGTTTATCGCAACTTCCAGTGCGCAAATAGATGCGCCATCGGGAAGAGGGAATAGGTATCTGACATGGTTGTCGATGTTGCTGTGCGAGAGGTAGGACTGCTTGACAATGGCTTGCACGTTGACGTCGACGACGAAGAAGTGACAAGTGGCCTGAAAAAGTCCTAATTAGAGCGATAAGGATAGACTATGTATACGTACGTTGACAAGAACGAAGTCGTTTGAGTTGACGCTCTGCGATGAGAGTTGTGCGATACCGCAGCGGTCCATGTTGGACCACAGCTAAGTGGAGCGCACTGCGGCGTGTCCGGGAAGTATCTATATAGCGGCCAGGTGAGCCATATCTGCCGTGCGAAAGAGGGTTCGCCGTCGGGTGAAGGAACGCTGGACTGAGCTCGCAACTCGACACAATGAACATGACCCAGGCGCGCGAAGGACACGTCTTTCCGTCACGACAGTTCAGCGATTGGAGAGTGCCATATGAGGCTTATGCGGCCCACAGATATGGTCCGAGGCCTCGCGAGCTGCGTTGATAGTCCGAGTCACTGCGATCCTCGCCTGATGCGCGGTGTCCAGACATTCTGAGGAATAGAAACGGAGAATATATCGGTATGACGTTTCTTTGCGAGATACGCCAAACCCAGTGCACCCACGGCATGATGAAAGTTGCAGGAGGTGTGAACCGGCTGCGCCCGCAACTTGGTTCTGACCAACCCCAGATTGACTGCATGCTACACTGGAACGTGGAATGGTCTAAAACGAGGCTACTTATACGTCGCGCCCGCGACGGCGGGTTAAGCGCCGACACCTGGAGTTAACGGGGCCCCTTTGTCATCTCTCTGCTTTCTCTCTTGCCACGTGCTGGCGCTACCCCTTGCTATTCTCGACCTACGCCCATTCTGCCGCACCGCATCCGCATGGCGAGCCAAACACTCCTGCGGCTGTTAGTGGGCTCTACTGTCCCGGCAATGATTACAGTATCCGCGATTGCGCAACAGATGAGTTAACCCTTGTGTCCCGTCTACCACCACGTCTACCTTGAAGCCGCGATGGACTCCATCGAGCTTTCTGAGGAGAACCCCGCGCCTCCGAAGCCTGCGCCTGTGCGAGCTCGCTATGCCATCCAGACCAGACGAGAGGCTGTGGCGCACTGGCGCAGGGTTCGACGTTACAAGTGCTTGCGCTTATTCCTTCCCGTACGTCCAAGCAACGATGGAAAGTCTGTAGTATACTGAAGTCCAGACTCCATATAGATTCTGATTCTGTGCCACGGTGTCCTCGCTGTGCTCGTGTTCTACTACTCGCAAGCGGAAGCTTATCCACTCCCTCGCGGTGTCCTAAACCGCAATCGCCACGGGCTCCAAGCCTTCGCAGCATTTGCATACATGCTCGGCATCTTCGTGGGGATCAGTGACGGCTTTCTGCTCTTGAAGTACTCGCCATGGGGGGCGGGATACGGCTGCGTCGTCACAGCGCTCTACTACTTGCTTTTTCCCGCGGCGATCACGGGATTGGCATTCTTCTTCATCCTTTCGCCCCTCATTTTCACCCGCATGCGACAGAGCATAGCGTACAAGCAGGCATGTGCTGATGATTGGGTGACGGTACTTCTCACGGGACACCAGTACAACGCGCTGGACATGCCGAATTCTGCCGACTTTGCGCTGAGCACCGCACCGCCGGGCGTGCTGTTTACATTCAGGTCCCAGAACCCAGACACCGACGTGTTTGGCTTGGTCAGCGCGAGTGTGGACCTGGGTATACCCACGCCGATGATCCGCCCAGAGCTGCGAAACATCACGTACGACTTCAACGCGCGGACATTTTCGGGTTTCTGTCTTTACGACGACAGTACGCTGCCCTGCGCAACGGGGACCTATGACGATCGCTCGTTCCTAACATTTGACGTGTCGGTCAACGGAACGCGCACATTGTCTCGCTCCTTGTACAAGGAGTGGTCAAAGGACAATGTTGTTTCCATCATACTCTATCGTGTCGATGTTGGTTCTGGTGCATTGACAGAGCGTATACTCCAGACATCGGCCGGGAACTGTCCGAACCTGAAAGTTTGTCTACCTCGCGACGTCGCGAGACTCGACGGCGTCATTGCGGCCGAGACTCTCGTGCCGCTAGGATGGATGCTTCACCAGCAGAGCATATGGACAGAGGACTGTACGAGACCGAGTACGGGTTAACGACCACAATAGGTAGACTATTGTAATGTATTCGCATATTCAGATTAACGGGAATGGCGAAGCGCATATTGTTCTTCGCGTACGATTTTAGGAAGTGCTTACAAAAGCCAGGAGTTTGTTGTCTCTTGAAGTTTGTTATCTCCGCTGACTCCGCATTCCCCCCTTTGCCACGTGACGTGTGCAGGCGCTGCTATTTCAGACATTCACCGCCTCTGCCGCTCCGCACCGGCATGGCACAGCCAAAGAACGTACCTGCGGCTTTTAGCAGGCTCTAGCAATCGCCTGCGTCCCGAGCTTTCCCGCGTAGGGCGACGGTTACGACCACAAATGACTCTGCCTCGTGTCCGACTCAGTTCATAACCACCACGTCGACATGGACCAACTAGAGATGTCTGAGGAGAACCCTGCGCCGCCCAAGCCTGTTCCCACGCGCGTGCGCTACGCCCTAGCGACGCGACGCGAGTCTGCAGCGCGCAGGGCGCGTCCTTGGATGTGCTTAATCATATTCCTCGTCGTACGTGTACACTTCCTTTCACAAATCTCCCTCAGTGAAATTTCATGTAGGTGCTACTTGGGTGCCACGCTATTCTCGCCGTTGTCGTGCTCTACTACTCGCAAGCGGAGGCGTACCCTCTTCCTCGTGGGATCGTGAACCGCACCTACCACGGCTTGACAGCTTTTGCGGCGTTTGCGTACATCCTAGGCGCCTTTGTGGGACTCAGCAACGCATGCCTATGCATAAACGGATTCAGACCTCTCTACCCCGCGGCGCGGCGCAGCTGTTGCTTCAAGACGCTGTTCTGGATGCCCCTCTTCCTGGGCGGCACTTGCATCGGGCTCTTCTTCGTCCTTTCTCCCTTGATCTTTTCGTCTATACGGCAAGATTCGGCGTATGCGCATACGTGCGATAACGACTGGATAACGGTGCTTTTTACCGGACATCGCTACAACGCGCTCGACAAGCCCAACACGGCCGACTTCGCGTTCAGTACAGCGGAGAAGGACGTACTGTTTACGTTCACGTCGCAGGACCCAGACGCCGACAGGTTTGGGTTGGTCAGCGCGAGTTTGGCGGGATCGTCGACGGTGCACCCGGAGCTGCGTAACATTACCTACGACTTCAACGCCCGCACGTTCTCGGGTATGTGCTTCGGTGATAACAGCACAACACCATGTGCGGCGGGGACATACGACGACCGCTCCTTTCTGACGTTCGACGTGTCGGTCAACGGGACGCGCACCGTATCGCGCTCGATGTATCAGGAGTGGTCGCTTGAGGACGTACTCTCCATCATACTCTACCGCGTAAATGCGACGACTGGTGCGCTGGCGGAGCGGATGCTCCAGACTTCTGTAGGGCACTGTCCGAACCTCAAAGTCTGCATCCCACGGGATGTTGCTAGACCGGACGGTGTCATCCCGGCGGACATCCTCGTTCCGCTGGGCTGGATGTTGAACAAGCAAGCCCTATGGACTGTTGACTGTACAACACCGCATTCGAACAACTAATGAACGGACTCATATTCAGATTTCACGACCATTACGTATGTAACAATTGTACGCTACGATCACATCTGCAAATGAGTATCGCCATAACATAGAGGTCCAATCGTGAGCATACAAGTCTCCCCTAGTATCGTAAATGCATCTCGGGGAGTGCAGCATGTTCTTGATCCTTCTCAAGTGAGAGCGCGGTCGGACGTGTAAACTCCGCAAATCGCACCTTGTTCCTGTTCCGTCACCCGTTCTACTTTACCCACGTCCAACATATTGCCAGCAACCTTCGCCGCGCCCAGTTCAATGGGTAGACCTGCCCTACAGGCTCATCCAGGCGCCCTTCTGGCTTGTCACGTGCGGGGGCCGCGCGCTGCGGCATGATGGACACTTGGCAACGAAGAACCAGACTCTGAACGGCTGCCCAGCGCTCACAGCGTCTGCAGCGTCTATAGGACTCTCTTCAAGCTACTACAGTTCGTAGAATGCCCAAACGCTGGCCGACTGCTCTGTGCTCCTTACTCGCAGTCCCGGCGAACGCGTTCTACGTCAATGATGCACGATCTGATGTTCCCGGCGAATATCCCATATATACCGGGCTGACTCGTGCCGTGGCGGGATCATGTTCGGCGCGCGTTTACCCCAGGTTTTCCTGCTGGGCCTGGTCGCCACGGCGGTCGCGCTCACCGACACCCAACGGTGCGCGAGGCTCGCCAAGACACATATCAAGAATGTGCACTCCCTCGACACGCTGTACTTGCGCGCCAACGAGAGCTACCGCGTCCCAGCGTCGTGCGGCAGTGGACTCGGCGACGACCTGCTTGCCCAGACGAGCGTCAACGTCTGCGTCGTCCACGCCATATATAACACGTCCCGCACCAGCGCGACGCGCATCGAAGTTTGGCTCCCAGACCCGGACGCGTGGTACGGTCGCATCTTGGGCACTGGCGGCGGCGGCCTGGCAGGCTGCGTTGACTACGACGATATCAAGTGGGGTTCCTCCATCCACTTTGCAGCATTTGGCCACGACGGCGGCCACGACGCTCCAAACGGCGTGGCACTCGCCAAGTCGGACGAGATCATCATCGACTACGCTACTCGCGCTTTGCACGTCGCTACTGTGACCTCGAAGCTGCTCGTGCGCACTTACTACGGCCGGCCACATGACAACGCATACTACAATGGTTGCTCAAACGGTGGCCGCCAAGGCGTACGCAACGCGCACGACTTCCCGGACGACTTCGACGGCATCCTCGCTGGCGCGCCGGCGTTCAACTTTATTAACCTGCTCGCGCAAAGTAATATCGCCAACCTCGCCTCGCACAAGCTGAAAGACGACGACTGGGCGCTGGTGAAGAAGGAGGTGCTTAGACAGTGCGACGGGCTGGACGGACTGCACGACGAGATCGTCACCGACCCCGACGCGTGCCAGTTTCTTCCCGAGGTTCTGCTCTGCCAGGGGGCGAAGCGCGCGGATTGCCTCTCCCCCGAGCAGGTCGAGGCCGTGCGCACTATCCACTCGCCGCTCTACGGCCAAAGTGGCGAGCTGCTCGCGCCCCGTCTCGACCCCGGCGCTGAGCTCGACACGGGGCTCTGGCCGCTCATCTTCGGCCCATCTTTCTATGAATTCGGGCAGGTAAGCATGCCGCTCGTGCGTTTTAGTGTCCACTAAATAGTATGGTCACAGCAATGGTGGCAATACGTTGTGTACAATGACAGCACCTGGGAGCCCTCGCCCGACTTTGGGTATAAAGAAATCGCCGACGCCAACGCGCGCGAGGCGCAGGTGCCTGTGGCATCCTTCGACCCGGATCTATCTGCCTTCCACAAGCGCGGTGGCAAGCTGCTCACGTATCACGGCACTCGCGACATTGTGCGTCAGCTCATGCTCCTTCCGTTGTCCTGCTGACGCTGCCCGCAGCTTATTCCATCGGGCACGTCCCTTTGGTACTACCAGCGCGTGCAGCGCGCTCTGTCGCTCCCACCGTCTGCGATGGATGAGTTCTACCGACTCTTCCTCATCCCAGGCATGAGCCATTGCTACCTTGGCGCCGACGCGTCGGCGTGGCAGATCGGCCAAATTGGTTTCACCGTCTGGAGCAACGCGTCTGACTCGCACGCGCTCTTTGCGCTCGTCGACTGGGTCGAAAAGGGTACCGGCCCGGAGACCATCCGCGGTTCAACTTTGACCACAACAAACGCGACGACCCCGCCGACAAGGCTCCATTGCAAGTACCCCGCGAAGAGCGTGTGGCAGCCGGATGTGCAGGACTGGACTTGCATCGAATCGCCGTAGACTCGGAGCGAGAGTCGGACATTCCGGCCTTCTAGGCTCACGGTCTTTCAGGAGACGAAGTATCATAATCGCACCCTGGGTCCTACACCCAGCGGCTGCCACATATGGTGTCACTCGCATAATGGATGGTCGTTGTGACCGCAACAAGACTTCGCATTCCTGCATCGTCATAGCGCGTGGGCTCACGACGACTGGCTCGTTCGTAGTGCTGTCCATTACGCGTTTAGATCTGCGCCCACTGAGGGGTCACCAGTCAATGACCCCACTCGTCCTGCGCGTTGTGTCCCTGCCCTTCTTTCTGTCTCCTACACGCCGGGCCAGGTATTTACGTCCAGGCGTCGCGCGGCCTAAGCTCCTATCCATGCGGATTTTAGTCGGTTAATTCGAAGTTTCTGGTGCTATGATAACGGCTCAGAAGGAATGCACGCGGCCTATTCTCTGAATGGTACGCCGCTTTCTCCTGTGAGTAATTCGCCGTAGCTCCTAACCCGTCATGCCGACTCTTAGACTGCAGAGACGTAGCATGGGGCGTCATCGCATAGTTTGACAAGCCTGCGACCAGAATTTTCCTGCGGATTGACGGAGCGTCACGTTGCTGCGTTGTCTCTGGAGCATCTTCCAGATTGATGAAGAACTAGATCCCTTCCTGTACGCTCAGATGATGCTATCCTGTCCTGCGTCAGGCCTTGGCGGATTACACCCGGTTCCAGGCTCGGCGCTTCCTCTACCAGACGTTCTAGAGCTGGGCGTGTCGATCGTGAGTATCGACCTTTAGGCCAGCATCGGCATGCATAGGGGCAGAACGGAATTTACCTTTCGGCGATCTTCTGAGCTCCACCGGTACCACCCTCGTTCATCCACCACGAGTTGACCACACACTCCGTGAACGTCGCATTGTCTCTCGCCGGCGAGGCGCGCAAGACACCCGTCGTCATGGCCTCACCCGGCGGCGATCGCACACGGATTGTCGAGATGTAAGAAAGACCCTCGGGATCAAACTCGCGTGGTTTGCACGTGAAGCCAGACCCTGATCAGGATAAGCGTTACCAGATTGACGTTCCTGGACCGGGCCGGGATATTGCTCGGCCGTCAAACAAGGTTGCTCTGGCTCCGCCGCCTCCCAACACTCCGGCGCAGTGTTGACTTGTACTCACGATTATTTCAGGATTCTCGAGTCATGCTTTGAGAAGTTAGATCAATGACACATAATTCTCGTTCAGGGGGCGGGCTGTGGTGGGTTCCGCGCGGAGGTAAACCGATCCCGATCCCATGGAGCAGAAAGAGTCAAATATGCTCATTGAACGCTGAGCCACCCGTCCGGCCCTCTCCCCCGCTCCAACTTCGCCTCCTCAAGCCCGCACCTGTATCTCTTCCTCTCCTCTCATCCTCCGACGCTCTCGACTCTACAAGCAATGGCAACGACGACAGCAACGAGTTGGCCTGCTGAAGGCGAAACGCCGTTGACGCTCTACATCGAGCATAACAACTTCTTCTCCATCGTTCTTGGGTCCATCTTCTATGGTGCGCTCCTCTGTTGGGCTTGATGTGTCACCTCCAACCTCGGCCACAGGCATCCACTTCTCGCTCTTCCTCGCGACGCTGCGATACCTTTGGCGTCGCAATTGGCGCAATGTCAGCTGGGGACTCGTTCTCTACGTGATCGCACTCTTCGTACTGGCGACATTGTACCTCGCCGGGTCGGTCCATTGGCGTATGCGCATGTTCGTTGATGATAGGTGCGTTCCCACCACGATGTCTCAGATCCTTTTCTCACCGTCACTAACGCCGATCTCAGGGCATATCCGTGCGTTCCGCTCCTCCTCGTCACGCCGTCCCTTGCTGACAGTGCAACGCTGTAGAGGCGGCCCGGCAGCGTTCTATATTGAGCAGTTCTCGCAGACGGAGACGATCCTCTCAAACTCTGCGTACATCATCATCAATTTTCTGTCCGATGGTCTCCTGGTGCGTCTGTCTGCCTTCGCTCCGACATGCGGGTACGGTTGTCTCACGTCCGGTGGGGCAGCTGTGGCGCTGCTGGGTCATCTATAACCGCAATTACCGCGTCGTGATTCTCCCTTCACTCGTATTTGCGGCGTCGACGAGTGCGTACCATGTCTCAGCTGCCTCGTCATATTCTGAGCAACCTCTTTGCGCAGTCTTGTCCATACTCGTCACGTACACCATCGCGCAACCTGGCACGGTCTTTGCAACGACCACGGCGATGAGGATAACCCGTATGTTCCGCATTTCTCAGCATTGTATTGTGGATTACTGAGGGCCTGCTCTCAGTGCCGTATTTCGCGCTGTCCATGTCGCTCAACATGCTCCTTACGCTCATGATCGCCACGAGGCTTCTTACGGCTCGCAGCCAGTTCAACTCGCATCACGCCCAGCTGTTCACGAGCATCATCTCCATGCTCGTCGAGTCCGCGGCGCTGTACGCTATCTTCAGCATCGCGTTCATCATCACGTACACGATGAAGGATGCGTTGTTCAACGTCGTACTGCACATTCAGGCCCAGATCATGGTCAGTCCGTCTCGCATCTCGCGTTGTCTCTCAGGCGTATACTGATTATGTTCGACTTCACAGTGCATCTCCCCGCTGCTCATCTTGATTCGCGTGGCGCGCGGACGGGCGTACGCGGCGAAGAACTCCACGGGCGTTGTACTCTCCGGAAACCGCTTGTCGGGTGTTCCTCCGGGGCAGTCGGGCGCGTGGAAAAACGGCAACGACACGATGATTGTCAGCGCGAACAACCCCATGCGTGCCGGTACCTCTACGGGGTCGGGGCATGACTCGCGTGAGGAGAAGTCGACTGAACTCATGGATGTGTGAGGGTCAGTGGCTTCTTCGAGTTATGTATGTGGACCTCCTTCTGCCTTGGGGTGTAGGGATCTTTCTTCTGCGGTGTCTTCTCCATCCTGAGGCTCTGATCTATCCCGGTGTTGTTGTATAACCTTCCGCAGTGTACCATCTTGAAAACGACATGGTGTATCTCTACTCGTGGTTCCTGTGTAACTTTCTGAGTCCTGATTGACCATTACGACTTTACGTTTACGATATACAGTACCATTTTCGCTCCTTACCAAGTGTATCTCGGCGTCAATTGGTGACATGTCCAATTTGAGAAGGGCGGAAGATCCCTTCCGTGATCCCGCAGGTTGCTCCGTTTCCCCTTCCTCGAGCTCGCATTTCTCTCTCAATGCTGCACTTGGTCTGTGCGCTGGCCGCGTTGGCGTCGACCTCGCTCGCCGCGGAGGTCCCTATCGGCGTTACAAATTCCGCTGTGACGCTCCTGCCCGCCACGGACGGCTCGTGGACGACGTTCAACGCGCCCGGCGCGTTCAACAAGAGCGCGTCTTTCAATATCAAGAACTCGGACCTTGGTCAGATTACAATCAACTCGCCACGTAGGTCCACTCGTCTTCGTTTCTGTTCTGAGTATTCTGCTAAATTTTGCTCGCGTTCTGGTGCAGTCGCTTTGTGCGTCATTTGGGTTCGCATCTCGGGCGCTGCTGACCTTGACTCTACGCAGTGTTGGATTCGAATTATGGGCGTACCAGCGCTCGGACGGCGGTGTTGTTCAGCTCACCTTTGACGGCGCTCGGGTGCGTTGGTCGCCGTCACTGCGGCACAGCCAAGCGACGATTCCCTGACATTCTTCCGTCCCGTCTCCAGACGACAAACGTAGATATCTATAACGCGAGCTCAACGGGCCAGGACCCACCGTTGAAGCTGTACGAGGTCTCCGGGTTAGACAACACACCTCACGAAGTCGTCATAAAGAACCTGAACGACCCGCGCGTCGGCCATTTTGGCCAGACAAACTGTGCGTTCGCGCAGCCGCATCTCGCCCATCTTACTGACATGAGTCCCCTATGCACAGTGGATCACGTCGTACTCATAACGTATGAGGCGCCTGCGGTAACCTCGACGCCGACGCCGACGCCGACGCCGACGCCCACACCCTCGCCGTCGCCGTCGGACAGTGAGGCTTCTCCCGCTGCCGATCAGACTACGCCCGCAGAGCAGAATGCACCGACAGGCACTGGTGCAGGAAGCACTCTGAGCGTTCCAGTCGTGGCGTTCGCAGTCGTGCTATTGCCCCTGTTCGGAGATCTCGTTTAACTTGCTATCTAGTTATCTGCGCTCGACGATGTGATAATATGTAGGGCTGGAGGTATACATCATTTGATGTTCGCTATGGTTGGCACTTGTCCGACACCGGTGCACTGTAGCTGGGCAGATGTCGCTGACAACAGCGGTTGAACAGACACACTATAGCACTTCTTTGGGTCATTCCCTACTTCCTGTACTTACAGGCGGAGTGCCAGCTCAAACTGAAGCGAGCTCGGATATAGGGGAAATGACCGGAGTGACATAGCCGAGCATGCATGTAACGAGGCGGCGCGTTTTCAGACCCAGCAAACGCTCGTTGTCCTCTTACCACCACCATCCTAAGCGGCGTTTTGAGAGTTTGCAGCCTTCGCTAGTCTATCGTTCCAGGACTGTAGGTCTTCCTCTTGGGTCCCGGTTCCCGATTCGGTGGCGCGGTTCGAACCCCGGTGATTCCGCTTTTTGCTTTACGCCAACTCCTGGTTCGCGTCGTCTCCGGGCGTGCGCTCATATCAGACTCGTCTACGACTCGACCTTTGGCGACTCGCAATACGGGCCTCAATGCGCGACTCTGGATGTGGGCCGTCAATCCCGCGCGAAACAGCCGGCAACGCATCGGACTGCCGCTCGCGACGATAAGCCGACGTTCTGCTGGTCTATCGGACGGTCATGGGCCTGGCGACATTGAGCCCATGCTCTGGGCCCGCGGCGCCGACAACTTTGCGCTGCCGCCGTCGTTTTTAAATGACGAGTGGGGCTTGACGTTCGGCGAGCGATTGCGCGTCCTGGCTCGAACCTCAAAGCTCGAATCCGCACCCAAACCCGCGCATACAGTATTTCTAGACTCGTTCTTGTCTTTGCCCATCTCAAGTTTACCGCAAACTCCCACTCAACCCGTCGCATCGGTTTCCTCAGCTTTGCCGTCTCCGTTTTGGATCAAAAGTACTCCACCCCTCGCACCGCACGCCCACAACTCAGCTGTATCTTTATTTCGTCCTGCACCACTCCGTTCTTCGCAATTGCTGGCTGTCCCGCTCTCGCCCACCACTGTGTCGCATTCAACTCCACTTCTCCCTCATGTTCTTACACCTCCAAGTGAGTAGTCGTCCCGCGGACCGAGGAGTTGTACTGACCGGATTGTGCAGCCGATGTTCCAGTTACGACGGCCGCGAGAGCCTCTCGCAAGCGGAAGCGCGGCTTGCGACCGGACGTGGCTCCGCGTACAGTTCAGGCCACCGCTTTCCCGGTGGATCCAGTTCTTGCCCGCGCTGAGCCTGCGCCAGCTCCTTCGCCGCTAGCTCGTCCCGTCGAACGCGCTACACCCCACGCCGCGATGGACGTCGAGTCCTTGACCATTTCCGAGCACGAGGTTATAGCGAGTACACCCGAGCCCGCCTCTGCCGGTCCTGCAACCATTGGTGAACTCCAGCCCGACGCGATCCCCGTTCAACCCGATGCCGCTCGCGCTCGTCCCAAACGGTCAGCGAGGAAGAGCAAGGTTACCGCGAAGGCGGCGACTCGAGATGCATTGCTCGACGCTCTCGAGCGAGGCGTGTCACCTGACCTGGACTTACTGGCCGATGAAATCTCCTCGAACCTGCAGACGGAGGCCGTCTCCGCGCCCAACACGCTGAAGCCGTTCGACCTCGAGACGGAAGTGTCTGACATACTGTGGACTACGTTCGACGTCGACCGCGACTACGACCATTACGCCTACGAAGCGCACGCTCCAGTAGAGGACAAGGACCTCTACCACGAGACGGTCGAGATGATAGAGCGCGAGCTCTACGCGGATAACATCCCACGGCCGTTCGACTGGAACGACGGCAACCTCGGCCCGCAGAGCGTCTCGTACTTCCGCACGCAGTTCGTCAAGGACGTCGAAACCGGCAGCGCGCAGAAGATCCGTCAGGCCGTCCGACGCATGCACCGGCTGCTCTTCCGCAAAGAGTTCGTCAAGCATCCCGACCGCGCGCGGTTCTTCGAGACGGCGATTACTTTGCTGCTCGAGAAGCGTCTTTATGCGACGGCGTGCGACTTGCACGAGTGGATGGACGACGAAGGGTTCCTTACGCCGCCGTCGTTGCTTAACCAGCTGCTTGTTGCTGCGCTTCCTCCAGGCCACAAGCAGACGGAAGAGGAGGTTAGGATCTGTCTGAGCATCCTCGACGACGCGCCGATGTTCATCGACCAACCGCTGTTCACTGCGCTGATATCGCGGCTTGAGGCACCGGCTGCGCAGCTCGATGCTGTCGTACGCGCGTACGCTAACGCCCGCGGGGATACTTGGACGCTCAATCGCGGAATAGTCTGCGTGATGATTAATGCTCTTGGCCGAGCAGGCGACCGTCCACGCGCGCAGCAATGGTTCGACTCGTACCGCGCTACGGCAACGGAGGCGCGCACACCTGCGCCATACGCAGCGCTCATGGCCGCACATCTACACGCGGACGATCCGGCTGCAGCCCTGAGCGTACTCGAGGCTATGAACACGGATGGCGTCGAGCCGACCATCGCGGTGTACAATATGCTCCTCTCCGCGCATCCTGCAGCGCACGAACCCGCGTCCGCGAGCGTTGAACGCGCCTTCAAGATTGCGCGTATCATGCCCGCAGAAATATGGGCGCGCGCAGATGCGTACACGTTCGCTGGGCTGTGGAAAGCGCACGAGCGATGGAGGACGGCTATCATCAAGCGCACGGGGCCCCCGACGCCTCATCCGCGCGTCCTCTTCCGCATGATGCTGGCGCGCGCGCAATGGAACGGTGTCGGCACGCGTTTGAGTAACCTTGCGCTCCGTGTGCTTCTCACACGCGGAGATTACGCCGGCGCGCTCGTCGCGCTCGAACACCAGCGCCTTGTCGACGGGAAGACGCGACAGATCGTCCTCGGCGCGCTGTGGCGCCGTATGCGCGGCGAAGTGTCTACTCAAGGTGCCGCAGAACGTTCAGCGCGGAAACGTGCGCTCGAACTCGATGCGCGCGGGCTGGAATTCCGGAGTGCGCTATACGCGCAGGAAGCGGAACGGCAGACGCGTGAGCTTTCGCAATGGACGGACCGTATGCTCGCGGAACCGGGCGGCATGCGACGGCGCGGAGCATGGTTACGCGCGTACGCTGCGCGCGGGGAGACCGTTGCGAGTCTGGACGGTGTGTTCGAATGGCTCGTTGGCGACAGCGCCGCGCCCGAGGACCTTCCATGGCGGAAACCGAAGTACCAAGGTGGCAGGACGCGCGGGGTGAACGTCGAACCTCTACGCGACCTCTTACGGCGCGCGATCCTTGCGAATCATGGTGTATCGGTTCTTGCACCTCCGGAGAACCAGCTTGCCGTGTTACGACCCGAGATACAACGTGCGCAGGCGGAAATGCTGCCCCGGAACCCGGGGGACGCGCTGCCACCCCCGCAACGGGATGCTAAACCGCGGAAACGGAGCAAAAACAGGAAGGTGTAGGTAGTGGGGTGTACATTACTAGGTATAATCTGTCATATTTCACAAGGAAATCTATATTGCACTCAAGCTCATGTCAAGGTTGCAGTATCAGGAGGAATTGCCGAGGATCTTATGCCTATATTTAGCTCGACATGCACTGCGACTGCGGTGATGCTCGTGGGCTCGCTCCTTCGCTCGCTGCCAGCGCTGAAGCGGTGATGACACGGCTGTTGCCACCGCTGACGGCAGCGCCAGGGCTAGCTCATCGCGGTGCTCGCGTCTGGCTCGCGTACAAGTACTGCTACGATTATTTGTGGGCACAGTTCAGCGACAAAAACACGTTCAATGCCACCGTTGCCCGACCGTCAAGACGCCGGCAGGTCAGTGACAACGAAACAGGGTTGTCAGGGCGGTGCGTGGCGAAGTAACCGGATCGTGGAGCATCATGCACGCGAGAACGTCGCGTACGTAGAATTGATTGTCCCGGGGAGGGACGTCCCTTCGAGCGCCCAAGTCGGATCATTTGATCGGCCGGTCGGACGGTCGGTCGGGCTCGGCGGCCGACAGGACGGTCTGGAACATTCGGCCGGAGGCAAATGCATCAGCGTGCCTCTTGTCGTTTCCCCATCGCGTCGCCGTCGTCGCCATCGCCGCCGTCGGCGACGCGTTCTGCCCTCTGCCCCCTCGTCGTTGCGCACCCTACCAGACAATCAAGTATATTCAGTATATCGCTACGGACCTCATTCGTTTAATACCGTACAATGGCGCTCGCTCTCGCACAACACAACGCTCCTAATCTCCCCGCCGAACACCCTATCAACCGCGTCAACCCTACGAAGATATATCGTAATTGCACACTCCACGGCCAAGGCTCGATGGGCGCTCTGAAGTACGGCCTCGCCGGGCAGTTGAAGGGCTACGTTTTTCACGCGGTACGTTCACCATTCCTTACTTCGCGACGTACACTAATTTTACGAGCAGTGCACTGTCGTAGGCTGCAATACGCTCTACAAGTACACGCCCGAGCCTGTTCCCGATCAGCGCGTGTTCATTGGCGCGCACGGCGCGCTGCCCGCTGGCGCGTTCGCTCATCACGGCGCCGCATTCCCTGGCCCTCCCCCGCCCGTTCCTGTCTACCACGCCGCGGTTCCCCACCTCGCCATGCCACCACTTCCAGAGTCGGGCGGCCGCTCAGCTACCCAGTCCTCGAGCACCGTCTTCTGTCGCGAGGGGTGCAGAACGTCGAAAGGCCACCCGCACAAGGCGAACGGTTTCTGCAATAGCGGGCCGTCTCCTCGTTGCAAGCCGTGCTGTAACACGAAGCTGCGCGCACTGGAGGAGCAGGGGCAAGCACACAACGGGTGCACCGTCCACAAGCAACCCGCGTCGCCCGGCCTGTTTCAGCCAGACGCGCCACAGTCGATCCCAGGCGCGCCACCTCGCGTCGTCGACGCGTCCAGCTCGTCACCACCCGCCCCTATCCCTATCCTCTTGCCCGACATCGACCCTGCGCGTGCACATCATCCTCTCCAGCCGCCTCTACCTCGTCCTGGCACGCAGCGCGCGCAGCTTCCAGCTGCTCCCGCTCAGTCTCCGTCAGCCTCCCAGTTCGCTTCGAGCGCCCCGATTACTCGCGCCGGGACTGGAGCTTCCCGCGCTCCGCTACTGCCGTCATCGTCCACCTCTCGCGGCGGACTAGTGCAGTCCTTGGACCTCAGCTGGCAAGACATCCAGCGCAGCCAGAGTGCGACCTTCTTCACTGCTGCGGATGCTCGGGCTCGTGCAGTCGCGACGCGGACGAAGGACGTGATGGTCGTGTTCTGGAAAGAGGTCAGTGTCCCTTGTTATCATTGGTCGTGACTTGTGCTCACCGCCCCTCGCAGAACGAGTCTGACCCTTTTTCATCGTTCATGCCCATTGCACCCCCGTTCCGCTTCTCCCTTTCCGCCGACTTCGCAGAGCTCCTTACCCATTGGAACATTCGGGACCGTATCGTTAGGCGTTATCGTGACTCGGCCTGGCACGACCATGTCATTGACACTGTTTTGGATGCGTCATCTGTACAGGTGTTCCTGTTCTCGGTGCCCGGTCTCGTCGCGTATGGCCAATTCTCTCAGTACATAGCTCTCCTACAGTCCGGTGGCCCTACGAATGCAAGTACTGCTCGCCCGAACCTCAAGCGTCTGGGCGAGCAGACCGTCTCACCGCTTGGCAACAAGCGCCTTCGTCTTTCTGCGGCAGGGCAGGCACATACACGGGCGGTGTCGCCTAGTCCTCAGAGTCGGCGCAGCGTAAGCCCGCTACAGCACCGTGCGACGAACCACTTACCGCTACCGCTACCGCCTCCTGCGTCTCCGCCACCCGCATCTGCACCGTTGCCATCGACGTACGGGAGCGCCGCTCCGCCGCTGAACTCATCGAGCGATGTCGCCCTTCCCACACGGTCCAACGAGCCTATACGAGTCGAACGAGATGGCATGGCTTTTCCGGGCGACTTCAGTGTCGCCAATGTCGTCAACGCGATTCATGATTCCTACGCGCTTTCCACCAAGCGGAGACTTGCACATGAGAAGTCGAGCGGTCGAATGCAGGTGCTTTCTGAGCTGCTCAAGACGCGTGTGGTCTCTACCACGGAGTCCAATATCCGCATTTACCTGTTGAAGGTCGAGAGGCAGCACCCAGATATCTATCGCAAGTTCCTGGCTTACGGACACGCTCCTTATGCTCGCATCACCGACCTCCGGCTGGCTGTTTCTGAGGCAGACCAGGCTACGATTCCAGCCAGCAATGCGTCACATCCCTCGCCCACATCTTCGGAGAAGAGCCCGCCTCGCCGTCAATCCAAACAGCAGCAGCAGCAGCAGCTCCCGCTCCTTCCTCCAGCCGAACCCCGCGCACCATCGCACTCTCCTGAGCCTGTGCAGGAGAAGCAGATCCGTGCAGGTCCCGTTCACTTCTTGCCCGGATTCCAGGAGCTCCTAGCTAGTCTTGGTACCGAAACGGACTGTGAGCTGGAGCAGCGGCGCCGTGCGGTGGAGAAAGCACGCCATGTTCTCTCCAAGTATCGTATTCCGCAGCAGGATGAGCTGGACTGGTCCGTCATTGCAGAGAGGATCGGTTCCTTGGACGATTTCCTGGCGGAGGTCGCCCAGCATCCAATGGCCCGTGAGCATGCACAGAAGCTGGCTGCCGCTCGTCGTGCCCGCACCAAAAGAACTGCGACCGACGAACAGCTTGAGCTTGCGGGATCCCGGTCCGTGAAGACTGCATTGTGCGTCTCCTCTCCTTCCTTCGCATTTCTTCCACATTTACTCAGGAGTTACAGCTTTGGCCCGCCGCTGTACGGGCTTATCCTTGCGCTCACTCATCGCTTCCGGGACCGTGCGACGTATTCCCCGAAGGCACTCGAGGCGATGCGCCCACTGACAGTCGAGCTTTACTACGAGCAGGTCCTTGTGCGCGAGATTGTCCTCTGCCTTATCGAGTTGCAGCTCGCCATCGACACCCAGGAAGCCGTCCTGGTCTACGACGCAAGCAACGTCATCGCGGAGCTCGAAACGAAGGACAACGACAATGACATTGTTACCGACTCCGATGACGACATGCCCCGCGCTCCAGTTGCTACGACAGCCGCTGATTTCACATTCCAGGCCATGGCTGAGAAGCGCCGCCTCGAGCTTTTGCAGAAGGGGGAGTTCATTTCATTCAAGGAGGAGCCGTTGGATCATATTCTTCCCGCGGTGCCGCAGTTTACAGAGACTGTTGTCGACGGCAAGACGCTCATTATCATTGACGACGATTAGCTTTTTTATATCTTATCTCGCATAATACCACATGCATCACATTATCCATACTAAATCAACCGAGAAGTACATGACGAGGAATTTCCCAAGGAAGATGGCCCTTTACAGCCAAGTTAGCTAGGACAAGACGGTTCCGACGACGAATCATCTCATCGAGAAAAAAATTATACCTGTCAGGTCGCATCTCGCGGACAATTGCCCGGAATCCTCCCATCCATACATTGGCCTGCTCTGCGGCTGATGAATTGAACGCCCATTTGCCATCCACCTGCAAGTCTGCCCACTGCATTGGATTACAGTTCATGGAGCAGAACAGATCCGACTCCTTGTGCTTGCACTTGAAGTGGAAGACATCGACGGGTAGCGCAATGTGCTTGAAGTACGTGTCTTCCGCTCGTTCAAGCATCCGCAGAATGGTGCAGTTGTTGTCATGCCACATGCAGCTAGGCAATGATTTCTTGGTCGGAAACAGTGTCTTCCAGAATTGCTGAGAAGTAACACTGTCAGGAAAATATACGTGGAGGGACAGCGTAGTAACGAGATACGTACGATTACACTGCTCGGCGCTTCTGAGCCAAACATGGTAGCACGTCCGATGATGACACCGCATGAGCCAACGCAGAGCTCCTCATTATGCGTGCGGGAGCGGCCAAATCTAGCACGAAGAGTACGATTGCCCGTCTCCGGCTTACTAGGGCATAAGTCATCGCCGTCCACGTCGTCGTCCGAGTCTCCACCGTGACCTTCGTTTGCGTTACGGCGGCGAGACTGACCGATGGAGGAGTACATTTGCGATATGTTGAGCTTTGTCAGGCGCTGCTTGAGCTGGAACATAGCTCTCCCGCGATCGGTGTAGCGCGTCTCGAGCTTCTTGTGCTCCTCAATGTCGCACGTCCTGCTCCCATGTGTCCGCGGATGTGGGCACGGACTGCCGTTAGTGCGAGCGCAGCACAGTCGGTCGAGATGCTGATGCACTGTGCAGAACCGAGCTCGCCCTGACGGTAGTGGATTCTGGCAGTTGTGCTGGCCACATGCAGGATGCCCCATGGTGATGCCATCGGTGACGAAGGAGCGGATAATACCTGAAGTTGGCTGAGAAGTGTACCACACAGAACCTTAACCTCGTACCTGGATTACCGTCTGCCTGCTGGACAATCTTGCAGCAGAGATTACATGCATGCGCCCAGTCCTGCTGGCCAGGGCCAACCATAGTGCTGTTACGAGCAGCTAGGGCAGTGGAGAGTCTCTCGTCATGCGAGGCCGCATGCTCGGGCAGTTGGAGGGGATTGGCATGTCGCTCATGATGGAGGAGAAGGGCGTGCAGGAAGAATGCGTCCCACACTTGCTCGCATGTGAGCTCAGTGCTCCACTTCCAGTCGGATGGCAGAGCAGGCGGTGGAAACATCTGGTTGTATATGCGCGCATTATTCGAGCCTGAGACCCTACTACAAGTCAGAAAAAGGTAAGATAGTTTAGTGATCTCATGCGTACCAAGCGCAGACCATTTGATTTGCAATCCATTCACACAACTGCGCGGTGACGAAGAAGTGATCGGAGATCTGGATGACTGCTGGCAATTGAGTGTTGTAGTAGACCCTCTGAGTATCGGGCCCGAGGCGGTTATCGACAGAGTAGTTATGATAGTAGCGTGTTGTGCAGTCTACAATCTGTGAGACTTTGGACAAAAGACATCGTGGAGACGTACTAGAACACCACCACGAGCTCGTCCAGACCGGGAGCGGACCAAGATCGTGGGAGAAGAGCACTCCAGGGTGAATGTATTCCTTCTGAAGCAAGCGGCCAGAGACACCGTGTGTGAGAGGGTCTATCAATTGGCACGCAGGCTCCAGACAGACGCGTGTCGGTGGCATCAGGTCTCGAAAGCCTAGTCATGGGTGAGATGAGAATGTAAGACAAAGGGAGGTTAACAAGTCCTTACCAATTCCTAAAGGATATGCATGCTCCTCAAAGATCCCACGATACAGCGCAGGATTGGCCTCGCATGCGTCTAGCTCCCAGATGTGCACCTTCAACGCCTCCCAACACAGCTTGATGGACAGATCATCTGCACCGGTAGCGGACGAAAGGAAGTCGTGGATCGCTCGTGGGAGGGTCGGCGGCGGCGCATCGGGAGTTGAGACTTGTAGGGCGATGCGAGGTTTGAGATGTCGAGCCAGAGCGATGAACATCTCGACTTGAGCGACTGAGAGTCGGGAAGCCAAGTCCTGATAGTCGCTGAAGACAGCAAGCACGGCAAGTAAAGACGACATGACAGAGAACGAAACAGACAGAGGACAGAGGACAGAGAGGGCGAAGAACACTGCTTTCAGCAAGCAGCTGGCGTCTGAAAGCACGGCAACCACGAGGCACGAGCTGGGTGTAGCTTCTGACACGCGCTCCTCTACTGCACGGGTTCCATTTGTCGAAGCACGGGCCATACCAGACGGGTCTATTCGCAACCGAGACTGTACAATGTACAAGACATGAGGACTACAGAGACTCGTACATGAGGGGACACAATAGCCAAGTCGAGGACAGAGATGAGCTAGTTAGCGTCCAGTGTCTGTACGACACGGTGCAGACACATCACATCAATCGACACGAGCGGGAGTCTGCACGACCATGTGCGCTAGGTTGTCGCACGGAACGCAGGTTGCAACGGTGCGTCTATGGCGCGATTGAAGAATGGGAGGGAGCGCAAGTGCCGGCGGAGACGAGCGACGCCAATGTATGGACATTCGACGAGCAGCGTGCGTGCCGACGGTGAAACGACGTTCAGCGCGCCACGGACGACGCGAGACGTGGCACGCGTAAGGGCTGATGCGGTGAGGAAGCGCGATCGTCGCGTCGTGGGCGGTCAGCTGCACCGAGGATGAGCAGCCCCCATCGAGCACGAACGACGCGGGTTGCAGGGAACGACGATATCGGATGGTCGAAGTCGGATGATGGAGGCGTGATAGGGGAGAGCGGCCGTGGACGAGTGAACGGCCGCGAGCGCGCGCGGTGAGCACGACGCTGAAGCCAAACGTCTGCCGGATGGTCAGGATGGCGGCGGCGCGATGGTGGCGGCGAGCGAGAAGCGCGCCAGGCGACGATGACGGCGACGGTGTGGCGCGAGGTACGGTTGTGGCGGCGGCAGCGAGCAGTTGTGGCGGCGAGGGAGCAGCGCGTCAGGCGACGGCGACGGCGGCGGCGAGGGTGCAGCTGTGACGGCGACGGCGAGGGTGCAGCTGTGACGGCGGCGGCGAGTGCGTGACGGCGG
>KV425993.1:41752-70152 GCA_001632375.1 Exidia glandulosa HHB12029
TGGGCTCGCTCCTTCGCTCGCTGCCAGCGCTGAAGCGGTGATGACACGGCTGTTGCCACCGCTGACGGCAGCGCCAGGGCTAGCTCATCGCGGTGTTCGCGTCTGGCTCGCGTACAAGTACTGCTACGATCGTTTGGGGGCACAGTACAGCGACAAGAACACGTTCAATGCCACTGTTGCCCGACCGTCAAGACGCCGGCAGTCCAGTGACAACGAAACACGGTTGCTAGGGCAGTGCATGGCGAAGTAACCGGATCGTGGAGCATCATGCACGCGGCGCTGCTGCGTGCCAAACCGATCCGGGGTATAAAGCTCTCGCCCGACACACACAAACTTGTCTTCATTCCTTCTGCTTACTTTTTTTCACTCTTCATCTTTCTTCGTCATGCTTTCTTCCGTTGGCATTCTCGTCGCCGCTCTTGCTGCGGCTCCCGCGTTTGCGGACCTTGGCAAATCGTCCCTCTTCCCGGACGGTCTGCATGACCCGCTCATTGCTTTTGACACGATCAAGACGGTGCGTCGAATCGGCTTGCGCTGACTCCTCTGCGTCTGACAGCGCATACAGCCCTCGAGCACGAACCGTCCGTCGTCGGTCCCGGATGTCTGCAAGCAGTACGCGACCGGACCCGCCTACGGCTACGACGGTACCTGCACTCGCCCGCTCGACTCTGTCCGTTTGTGCTCATCCTGTCCGTCCTGTAGGTGATGTTCAGTGCGACGTCGCGAACATCGAAGCGCGTGAGGTGTTCTATGAGGATTGCGAGCAGTCGTGGACCATCTGCCGCTGCCCGGACGCCAACATGAACCTCGACCAGCTCGAAGAGCGTTTCGGTCAGGTCCCGCCCGGCATCCGTTCGTATGTCGGTGCGATCCTTGCGACGAGCGCGGGTGGATGCAGCGCCGTCACGCTTGACGGCACGTTCGTGCGCTACCACGGCGACTGCCAAATGACGTGCGTGGCCTTTACCCAGTGTTACGTACTGCTATGATGTGGGACTTACATGTCTACAGCGTCTTCTTGCACGAGTCCGGCCATGCATTCGACTCGGGCTTCAGCAGCACCCAGGGCTGGAACGATGCCATTTCCGCGTCGTCTTGCGTTCCCGACGGTTACGCCAACACGAACCCCGTCGAAGACTGGACTCAGGTCAACGTCCTCTACACTTACACGAAGCAGTTCGGTCCTCTTCCCGCGGATCCTTCTTGCCTGCAGCCGCAACTTGACCAGCTCGCGAACGACCAGCGCATCAACGAGGCGCAGGACACTAAGACCTGTCTCCCTGACAAGCGTCCGTTCACGACGTACGTTTACCAGTTGTTGGTCGCTCATGTGCGTGTCACTGACATATCCTCTGCACACAGCCCGAATGACCAGGCCCCTCCGGAGCCGGCGTCCACTGAAGCCCCTGCGCCGCCCGCGCCCACATCGACCGAGGCTCCTGCCCCGCCTTTGTCGACCGAGGCCCCTGCCCCGCCAACATCGACCGAAGCGCCTGCTCCTCCCCCAACGTCGGCACCGGGAAGCTGCAACTCTGCCAAGTTCCGTTTCCGCAACAAGGTCAAGCGTGCCTACCAGATTGCCAGCAACTTCATCGGCAAGCACACCGTCACTGTGCCGTACAGCGGATGAGCGCGAAGTTTGATAGTATGATCATACCTGTGTAATTTATTGTATTTTGCCAGAAATTAAGTCGATATTCTCACTGAAGCTCCAGGAGAAGCCCATCCTCAACACGTGACCTAGCGAAGTCCTCCGAGTCGGTACAACGGACCGTTGCCACGGCGATGTGCACAATGGAGAACAATGAAAAGTGCTCCCGCGAATGTGGCGTATTGCCGGCGCACGCGTTTGCCTCTTGTTTTCCTTCCACCATGTCCACACCGCGAAAAGCAGCGACTGCATCGACCTCGACGCGTACGTATGTTCAAACTCGCCGCCAAACGACATCTAATGCTTTCGCAGCCGAAAAGCCCACAATGAGCAGGCGCGAAGTCGAAGACATACAGCGTGGCGAGCTATATCATGGCGCAGGCGACGCGTCTCCGAAAGAGCGTGCCGCGCGTCAGAAAGCAGAGCAGCGTATACGCGCCCAGAACTTGCTCAGTACGAAGGTCTTCTTTCGACGCGTTCTTGTCAACTTATCCTCACTGCAGTTGCGGAAGCCGAGCCGAGCACGTCTCACACGACCACTCACTCGCCTCGGCCTAGAAAGGGTGGGAAGTGCACTGCTGCTAGTGCCGAGGATTATGTTGAAGTCCCGTCATCTCTGGAAGCGGACGAGGACGCACGCGCACCGTCGCCTACACCATCAACGACAACCGTGGTCGCACACTCTCCCGAGCCTGAGTCTACGATTAACGAAGAAGAGGCTATGAAGAAACCGTCATCCTTCGTCACTGCACCGGAACCTCCTTCGACGCTCGTCTCTGCAGCGCCATCGCTCATCATTCAGCCGGGCGGTCTGCTCGTCTCGTCATCCGCCGCACCTACCAACTCTCCACTTTCGATATGGGAAAAACTTTTCCTCGCGATTTGTGTCACGCCAATCATCATCGCCGCGATGGTGAAGGCCATTACGACCTCGACATCATCCTACTTCGAGCTCTCAGCCATGTCGCGCGACTCCGCGCGAACTCTTTCGCCCATTCTGCACGGTGGCATCGACTTATGGCTGGTTCCATTTGCGCGACTCTGTCTGGATCTGTTCGAGGAGCTGGTCGTGCCGACACTACATGTCGTCGTCAACGTTGTGGTTTTGGTGGTAGCGTACGCGGTGCACCTGCTCCTCTTCTCTGCTGTCTTCTACACGTGCAGGACGCTCCTACTGAGAAGACGTACTGCCTCTGCGTAGTACCCATTCCTCAGTTGTGCGAACTGACTAAAAAGTGCAGTATGCGTCGACATCCCTGCATTGTACGAATATTACCATTCTGTTCACATGCACGAGTCCTGTTGTACAATGCGCATCGCATCCTTCATCGCCTCGCTTGAGCGCTCAGCCTCACATCAGTCGTATTGATTCCGTCCGGACTCGCGTGCAGGCACAAGCGCACATGCGCGGACGGCGCCGAGCGCGACTTGTCCCGGACCACCACCACTTCTGCTACGCACAAGTCTCTTCCGTTGCTCACGGACCCGGGAGGCGCCCTTCTTGTTGCCAACTTACAATGGAGGACCTATTACAATGCAAGCTACAGTACCCGCCCGTTGTGGCAACGTTCGCGAAGAATAAAGGACCGCGCGACGCGTGTTGTGCCACGCCGCCGAGTCACACGTCCCCCTCTCCTTTTCCTTCTCAAGAATGCTGCGTCGCTCGGCTCGCAATGCGATGGACAACTTGCTGTCGTCTTCAGTTGGCAGAAAGGAGATGCTCGACGTCTGTCGAGGCGACATCAAGGACGGAGCGGGCGAGGCGAGCAAGGAGGAACGTCCGGCGCGCGTGAAGGCCCTCGCTGCGCTTGACGATCAGTCTTCCGGTACGTATTCTGTTACTTCAGGCTAGCTGCTTTGATCGCAGAGTCTCAAACGCGTCGTAGTATCGGATGTCGACGAGAACGACACAAGCTACACTGGGATCGGCGCGCCGTTCGGACGCGCCGGCCAGTGGCCTCCCCAGCGTCGTACCTCTGAGGTGGCAGAGCAGGAGCCAGATGATTCGGACGACACTGCGACGGAGGTGGACGGTCACTCTCAGGCTCTTGTGCAGGACAACATGTCCCAGCTTTCGGAGCTCACACCTTCTCCGCCGTCACCAACTGTTACAGGACTCTCGTCCAAAGCGCTGGTTTTTGACCGTCCTCCTCCTCTTTCTCTCTCAGGGGCGCCATCCTTCGTCATGCAGCCTGGAGGGTTCTTCCACATCCAGCCCAACCCTCGCGCCATCAGCCCCTTGCTCACCTGGTGGCAGAAGCTGTTCTTCTGGGTCTGCGCTTTCCCGGTCTTGGTGGTCGCACTCATCACGCTCTGCGGGGCCTCGCGCGACTCGTATGTCGAGTTCAACAAGATGTCGCAGGACTCGGCGGACATCGTGAACAAGACTTTGCACGCGATCGTTGACGGCGCTGTTCTTCCGGCGCATATCGGCGCAGATATCGTAGCTTGGTCGGTCCGCCACGCTGCGAAGTTTGCGGTCATTGCCATCGCGGGAGGAATCTTCAAAGCGTATACGACCTTCGGGAATTAGAGGCTAGAGTCCTGAACAAGTGGAAGCCTGAGCGTAAATACGGCAAATTACGGACTGCGAGGCTCGAGCTGGATGGCGGGCTGGTCAATGCAGAGTTATTGTACTTATCATGTAGTACGAATGGAGTGTGGAACATGGAAACCCTACCAATAATACCTCTACGTTCAGGTTGACGAACGCTGAGGCGGCTGAGTCGGCGGCTCCGGCCGCAACTTGACTCTGACCACCGGTTGTCGACACGCTTCCTCTGCAAACTTGAACGCCCTCTGCGCCGTTACGCACGCTCACAAGAGTCATATTCTATGCTGTCACGCATTTCCGATGACATCGTGGCCGAGGTTGTGCAGTGGTGTTCAGGGGACGTTTTACACAGCCTTGCATGCACCTCGCGCACGTCGTACTCGTCCGCTGTCCGCCATCTGTGGCGATCACTCAACATCACCAGGACCGACTTGAACTTGGAACCTCTTCTCGACGTGCTGCGCAAACCAATCATCGCCAACGCCGTACGCGCCGTGAAGATCTATAGATCTGCGCGTCTTTCACCCCAAATGCCAATCGCGCGCGTTCTACTCGAGCTGCCCAATCTACACGACTTCACACTGGAGTGTCATAACTTTCTTGCCCTCCTCGTGCGCGATGCGGATGCGCTGTCGCACTTTGGTCGCCTACGACTTACGACGTTGAGGTTGACACAGTCTTGGTCAGAAGATGTCGACATGCTCCTCGGGCACATCGACACAATCGAAACATTAAGCATAGGCGTCTCCAACGCCGTCTATCCGCATGATACTCCAGGGTTGTGGGGTCTTCTCCTGCGGTCACAGCAGACGCTGAAATGCCTGGATATTTCTTGGGATCCCTTGCACCGCAGTCTCGCTTTCCTTCCACGAGAGGCGACATGGCCGCGGCTCATTGACTTTGGCGGCCCATGGGACGTATCCCTCATCCGCCCATTTCCCAATATCCGCCGTTTGCGTGGCGTACAGCCCGACACTCGTATCGCTGCCTTTCTGGAGGCCACGACTGCACCAATCATCGACGTCCTGAATGTTTCCCCCGGTCATGGCGATTATACTTTCAGCGCGGTAAACAAGGAGCTCATTGGTCTCGCGATGAATTTGTACGAGGTCACAGACTACTCCGATGCATCCCACGTCAATGCTATGACCCTGCGTACGAACTCCTTAATATCTCGAACCATCCGCGCCGATACACTCTCGTCCTTCGTCGTTGAAATCCATAGCCGGGCAGCAATTCGATTCGTCACGAACGTTATCGCCTCCTGCACCCATCTTCGATACCTTGGTGTTGCACCGCTCACAAAAGAGCTGGTGAGCCCAATGCCCATCCCATTCCTGCATCACGCCAGTACTGATATTTAGCAGAGTCGCGAATTTTTCGATTCCCTTGAACAGGCGTCTGTGTCTCTTCCGCTCATATACGTCGGCTTGGACTGCCTTTGGCCGTTCGACACGATTCGGGCTCGTGCAGCCCGAGCTATCGCATTAGCGAAGCAGTTCCCATCGGTGAAATTCATCGAGTTGAAGACGGTCGACGCCACTAGTACTGACGGGTTCATCGAGCTCGCACATTTTAGAGTGCAGAGGGATAGTGAAGGACTCCCGACCTGTCGAGGGGAAGTGTTCTCACCTGCGGACGCGTTGTGTATCTATGATATGCTTGCCACGAATCCTGCACGACTGCTGGATATTGAGATGTTTCGTTGACGAATAGACTCGACCTCGACGTCCATCTGGAAAGCATGGTATGCATTACAATGCGTGACCTTCCTGTTCCCACGGATCGCACTGCCTCGACGGAGCGTCCCCGGAGGATTGCTTACAACTGAGGTGTGGGGCGCCATGTGCGCCGAGCCTCGCTACGCCATCGGCCATGGATTCGGTCCATATTCTGTAGCGACACTCGTATGTAGAGGAGAGGATGTAAAATCATTGTACATACTCCCTCGAGCTGTGAGACTCCGTGCAAAAATAGGGATTGCGTGGCAATTGACAAGTTTGACGCGAGTTGCCGCCCCACCTTCTGGAACCGGCCATGCACGCGAACCGCTGTCCAGCCACCGCGAACAGGTCACAGGCCCTTTGCACACGCTGGCAGGGCGCTATTGCTATATAACAGACCCTCGACCGCGCGCCCGTGATGCTCCGTGTCCACGTTGACCCCAGATGCGTCTCGTCGCCGTCCTCGTCGCCGCCGTCTCGTTCGCTGGGCTCGCCCGCGCCGCCTGCGTGGGTGCGCAGTGGCCCAAGGGCCCCGACCCCAATGTGCGCAACACGGTTTACCGCGTTACGCTGGAGATGGGCGCGAGCGACAAGGTCCTCCTCGCGTACGTGGCCATCCTGCTATAAAGCAGGAGAATGTGCAAATAACGATCCTGCAGGACGATGGCCGCAGCGATCACGGAGTCGTGGGTAAACAACCTGCCCTGCGGCGACAAGTGCGTCCAGCGCGACTTCAGAAGGTGTAATTCAGGCGCTGACAGTTGGTTATAGGGACTCGCTCGGTGTCTTCCAGCAGCGCCCGTCGCAGGGCTGGGGCTCACCAGCCCAGCTCATGGACGTAGAGTACAGCACCCGCCAGTTCGTCAAGCTGTGCATGTCGCTGGAGAAGACGCACCCCGGCATCGACGCCGGCGTACTCGCTCAGCTTGTCCAGCGCGCCGAGGCCGGGAACCAGTACACCAAAAACGAGGATCTCGCGCGGCAGTACCTCGGTCTGGCCGCGAAGGCCGTTGGCAGCTCCCCTCCCGCACCTGAGCCGGAGCCGGAGCCGACGAAGAGTACAGCAGCGCCGAAACCGCCGAAGACGACGGCCGCACCTAAGCCGACGCCTCCCAAGACGACAGCTGCACCGAAGCCGCCGAAGTCACCTGCCTCGCCCAAGCCTAAGCCTACGACGGTCTTCCCGACCAACACTCCCCCGCCGCCCGCACAGACACTTCCTACTCCGGGAGTCTACACGCTGTACAAACCCGACGGCGCGCCGATGACCGTTCTGGCGGCTCCCAGCGCCGCTGCAGCGCGCTTCGACCTCCCGCACGCCGCAGAGGTGGTGGACACAGGAGTGAAGACGCACGCACCGAAGACCAAGATTGCTGGCTGCGCGAAGAAGGTTACGCCACTCGTGGGCGAGTCGTGTGCGTCGTTCGCGGAGCGCGAAGGGATCGCACTGGACCAGCTGCATGCGTGGAACCCCCGTCTGGATGCGTACGTTGTTTCCATTTACGCCTCAATGTTCTGGTACCTGATCATCGTTCTCAGGAACTGTTTCAATATCGACTTCTCGACTGCGTATTGCGTCGAGCCGGCCTCGGCGTAGTCTGCGCACCATTGTATCTATGCAATCTGAAATTCTTACATGGGAATCGCGGTCCGCACACATCAGTCAGACCTCGAGTTCAAGATGCAAGCCTGGGTGAGCGTAGCGAAATGGCGTACTGAGTCCCGTGGAAGTATGTTGCGGTTACATTGCAGAAGACCTGAATAACATCGGCCATGTACGTTTTGGCTTCTTATGTAAACTTCAAGTGCTCCGGGCACTCGACTTGTGCTTTTAGTCGTCAGACGACGCGGTACCAAGGTGTAGCAGCGCCAACGGCTGTCTGTGAACGAGTACCGGTAGATATGCCAGCTGAACAGGACACGCTGTGCTGTTATAGTATTTTCTCCTACAAGACTGTAGTGAGCCGACTACGGGAACTGAACACAACTCCAGTCCTGCACATCCGGCTTCCATACGCTCCGCGCGGGATACTTGCAATGACGTCTCGTAGACGGAGTCGCCACGGTCGTGTTCACAGAAACAGATGTCGAACCGCGGAGCGTCTCGGGGGCGCTGCCCTTTTCGACCCAATCGACGAGCGCGAAGAGCGCGTGCGAGTCCGAAGAGTTGCTCCATACGCTGAACCCGATTTGGCCGATCTGCCACGCCGATGCGGCGGCGCCCATGTAGCAGTGGCTCATGCCTGGGACGAGGAATAGGCGGTAGAACTCATCCATTGCAGATGGAGGGAGGGATAGGGCGCGCTGCACGCGTTGGTAGTACCAGAGGGACGTCCCCGATGGGATGAGCTGCGAAATGCGTCAGCGAGACTTTGAAGAATTCGAAGGAGAGCAAGCACAATGTCGCGGCTGCCGTGGTACGTGAGAAGCTTGCCGCCGCGCTTGCGGAACGCAGACAGGTCAGGGCTGAACGAGTCGACAGGCAGCTGCGCATCGCGCTTTTTGGCGTCGGCGATCTCTTTGAGACCAAAGTCGGGGGAGGGCTCCCAGGAGCTGTCGTTGTAAACAACGTATTGCCACCATTCCTACTGATTGTGAGCGCAGAAGTGCGAGTGGAAGCATGCTGCTCACATGTCCGAACAGATAGAAAGACGGGCCGAAGATGAGTGGCCAGAACAGCGTGTCGAGTTCGGCGCCGGGGTCGAGGCGGGGTGCGAGCAGCTCGCCGTGGTCGCCATAGAGAGGCGAGTGGATGGTGCGCACGGCCTCGACCTGTTCGAGGGAGAGGCAGTCGGGGCGCTTCTCGCCTTCACAAAGTAAGGCCTCGGGCAAGAACTGGCAGGCATCGGGGTCGCTGACGATCTCGTCGTGCAGGCCGTCCAGCCCGTCACACTGCCGCAGCACTTCCGTCCTTACAAGAGCCCAGTCGTCGTCGCTAAGCTTGTGCGAGGCGAGGTTGGCGATGTTACTTTGGGCCAGGAGGTTAATGAAGTTGAACGCCGGCGCGCCAGCAAGAATGCCGTCGAAGTCGTCTGGGAAGTCCTGCGCATTGCGCATGCCCTGACGTCCGCCGTTGGAGCAACCGTTATAGTACGCCTTGTCCTGTGGCCTGCCGTAGTATGCGCGAACTAGCAGCTTCGACGTCACGGCGGCAACGTGCAGGCCACGAGTAGCGTAGTCGACAACAATCTCGTCCGACTTGGCGAACGCGGCGCCAGACGTGCCGTCGTGACCGCCGTCGTGGCCGAAAGTGGCGAAGTGGACGGAGGGTCCGTACTTGAGGTTGTCGTAGTCGACGCAGCCGCCCAAGCCGCCGCCGCCAGTGCCCAGGATACGGCCGTACCACGCGTCCGCGTCCGGAAGCCAGACCTCGATACGCGTCGCGCTGGTGCTAGACGTGTTGCATATGACGTTGACAACACAGACATTGACGCTAGTCTGGGCGAGCAGGTCGTCGCCGAGTCCCATCCCACACGACGCCGGAACGCGGTAGCTCTCGTTGGCGGGCAGGTACAAGGTGTCGAGGGAGTGCACATTCTTGATGTACGTATCAGCTAACCGCACGCACCGCTGGGCGTCGGTGAGGGCGACGGCCGGCGCGACCAGACCCAGCAACTTCAAGAAAACCTGGGGTAAACGGGCGCCGGACATGTGCATGACCTTCTGACACGATGGCTACCCCGGAATTCCTATTTATCGTTTTGGGATCCTTGCCGAGATCATCAGATCCGAATCATTGGCGTACGCGTACAACGGTGCAGAGTGAGTAAGCAAGTCCGTTGCGGTTGGCAGGCATGTCGGCAACCTGTGGCCTAGTAATGACCTGAAAGAAGAGCCTGAAATCACTACAGATGCCTAGAGCGCTGGGCAGCCGCCAGGAAGATACAGAGGTCGCTGTCTTCATTACCGACCCCATCATGCCGCCGCAGCATGCCAGCGCCGAGCTCCAAGCGCATACAGTACAAAGGCTGCATGTGTAGCTTCCAAGTCGCAAGTCGAGGACGGTTCAAGAATGTTCACCTTCATGTTGGAAGCAGACAAGGCGCGTTTCGCGGAGTTTACAGGTCCGACACACCCCGTCGCAGCGGCACGGACTCAAACCCCCACGATCTCACCCAGATACCAGAGCCCACTGTTTCTGAGTATTAGAAGGATAATGGCAATTTTAGTGCCGTGTACGCTGCTCAGCGAAGCCCTCCGCAGGGTGTTCCACCGATTTTTAGGTTGTAGTTGAACGGATGATGGTGCTTTTGGAGATATGATTGTTAAGTACAGTGGTCCAGGATATGGAACACAGAATGTGCAATGTGTTTGTAAATGAGTTACGACTGTACATGAGTACTGGGTGTCGTACACGCGACTGCAGACATGCCCTGCTGGTACAGCATCATGCCCAGCGCGACGAGAACATCTGCCGCGATAACGCTGTCCGACCTGGCAACGTCGTACGGTATGCAGACTTTGAGCGTCGGACAGTTATCGCCGGCTGTTTGGATCATACGCTCGACCAACGCTCCGGATGCATCGACGCGATAGAGTATGACCTCCCCGAACGTCCAATCGTCGTACAGCGAGCGTAGCACGGTCTGAGTTCCGTTGACCGATACATTGAACGTCAGCAACGAGCAATCATCGTAAGTCCCAGTCGCGCAAGGAGTTGTGCTGTCATCCCCAAAGCACAGACCGGAGAAGGTTCGTGCGTCGAAGTTGTACGTGATGTTTCGCAGTTCTGGATGTGGCGTCGATGTCGACGATCCCCCACCCAAGTCCAAACTCGCGCGAACCAAACCAAACTTGTCGGCGTCGGGGTTCTGAGACGTGAATGTGAACAACACTGCCGATGGTGCTGTGCTCAGCGCGAAATCGGCGGTGTTCGGCTTATTGGCCGCGTCGTAGCGGTGTCCCGTGAAGAGCACCGTTATCCAGTCGTCTTTGCACGCATGCTCATACGCTATATTCTGCTGGACGATGGAGAAGATGAGGGGCGACATGGCGAAGAAGAGCCCGATCCCCGCCCAAACGGCGGCGAAAGACAAGCAGAAGAGCGCTTTGACGCAGCAGTTGCTCCGCGCCGAGGGGAAGTGCGGTTTGGCTGCCTTCCAGAATAGGGACGAGTCACTCAGCCCCACGAAAGCGCCTAAGAGGTACGCGAAGACCGTAAAAACCGCGAGTCCGCGTTTCGTGCGGTTTATGGCGCCGTGAGGGAGAGGATAGGCTTGCACCTGCGAGTAGAAGAACACGACGCCCGCAAGAAAACCGTGGCAGACCACTAGAAACTACGTTCGTGCCCGAAGTGTCACGTCCACTGGCTCGCACACAGGGCATGGTAGACGCACCACAAGGAATACGCCAAAGCACTTGGAGACTTGAAGCCGCCCCGCTACTGCCTCGCGCCGTGTCTTCATGGCAAAGCGCACACGTGTGATTGCAGGCTTGCGTGGTGCAGGGTTTTCTTCGGAAAGTTCCAGGCCGTCCATGTCGACGCAGATATGGTGCTGGTAGGAAGACAAGAGGTGGACTGGTAGAGCGACGGTAGCTGTCATTGCCAGTGCGGGAAAGCTCGGGACTCGGAGCGTTTGCTAGAGTCTCCCAAAAGCCGCAAGGTCTGTCGTTCGGGAGCGCCATGCGGTTGCAGACCGGCAGATGCGGTGTCAGTCAGGAATGGGAGAACGGCACGTGCTGGCAAGAGATGTTATGCTACTCTAAGTCGACTAATCCTGACGAGAACTAGCCGATACGCACTGGGGACGGTTCGGTCGGTGATGGTACGAGGGAGAGATGTGTATTGCTCCCGAGATACATCTTCAATCTTGGGTACATCCGGTGTTCCACCTCACTTCTAGGTTCTTGTGGAACTGAAAATGGTGAACTTATAGAGCACAGTATGTCGACAAACCGTCGTACAGCGAGGGTAACACCGTTTGAGTTCCATTAACGGACACATTACATAAAGGTCGCAATGAGCGATCGTTGTAACTCTCCGTCGCGCAAGGAAATGTGTTGTCGTATGCTGTCGTACCCAAAGCTAGTCTCCGCGAGTACTCAGTTGGTTAGCAATGACAAATGCGAGCTGATGGCTCAGCGACCGACGTGATAATACTGCAGATCGCTAACAGCGAGCCCCAGCGGTAACGGGCATGCGGGCCCGAGCGCCTAGTATATAACGGTCGACTCATCGCGACGCGCTGAGTCCCTCATACAGCACTCCCTTCATCACACGTGCACATGCCACCCAAGGTCTCCACTCTCACTGCTGAAGCCTCCAGTAAGTCTGTCCATACTCTCGTAACGCAATGATCTGAAGCGACGAAGCGGAGGATCGACAACGCGCGGCCGACATCCTCCAGAACGCATTCGCAAATGGTAGATACAGTATGGACGCTGAGCATCATGGGCAGGGGCTAATTTGCACTGTAGATGTTGCTATGCTAGACATGGCTGGAGGGGATCCCGCCCTGGCTAACCTATTCTATGGAGCATGGGTTAACGCAGCGCTTCTCGAAGGCACTGTGGATGTTGTGTACGTGGACGAGGGATCGACCACACAACCAGCATTTCAGGGCGTGGCAATATGGTTTGGCCCGGGAGTCGAGATGCTCGGAAGGTGCGCCTTAGTACAAAGTCGCCTGTAGAGAACCCAATGAACAGTTCGATGGCAGCGAACGACAGTTGAGGGCAGGATGGAATGATGTCTCTCAACGCTTCCCTCTAGAGCTTTCCAACTGGTGGAAGAACGAGGTATGTGTCTTCGCTCGCCCCCGAGCATCCTCTAAGCTTTGATATTGCCCAGTTCCCGCCTCAGCTTACTGTCTGCGAGAATTTCACCGGAAACGTCCACACGAGCGGATGGTACCTCGCCCTCCTCGCCGTTGACCCTGATCACCAGCACAAGGGTCTGGGAGCAGCCCTATTGCAGCATGGGTTTGCTCGCGTACGTGTGGACCATCTCGGTGAAATTGAAGGGCTGAACCGACGTAGGTGGACGGTGATCAAGTACCCGCGGTGCTCGAGTGCGAGCCGTGGAACGTGCGTAGACTCATCAATGGTGTTCATCATCCTCAATCCATGCCTTACCTTCTAGAAAGAGTTCTATGCACGTTTCGGATGCGAGGTTAAAGGTAGCCTGCAAGTCAGAGGGCCGACTAAGACGTGGAGCTCAAGTGCATTGCGTAGAGAGCCGCGCAGCCCGATCGCACGCGCGTTATGAATTCCCGTTTGATACCAGTACATCCATCCTAATTCCAGTTCATGAGTTCGTCATATGGGGAAGGATCGAGCACGTATCCCCGCCGCCATTCGACATCGTCCACGAGAGTCAAGATCCGAGCGATGGTGGTTTCGTAAATGTAATTCTCCACGAGCATGGCGCCTTCGAACACGAGACGCTCGAGCCGCGGTGCGTCGTAGCTCATGTGAAAGTGTATAAAGTCGTAGATCATGTCGGGTGTGAGCCAGGTCGTTAGACCGCCCGTATCGATGTCAGACGCAGGTGCCGCGCTGATCTCGAGCGTTTTCAACAGAGGACATGAGATGAGATGCTCGTCGGATCGATGGCGTGGGAGGAGGAAAATGCTGTCCTCCCCGCATTCCTTCTGGAACATACCATAAAAGAGATGAACAGTAAGCGCTGTGAGCGCAGGTACAGGGGGAAGTGCGCCGGAAGTCACTACACCCTCGCCGAGGGACAAGCGCGTTATACTGGCGAACGCGCTTGTAAGCGATGCACGCAGTGTGGAGAACGGGACGTTGTATAGACGGCGAGCGCATTCGACATCCTGATCGTTCGTCTTGTCCCAGAATACGTAGACATTCATATGATCGGCGCCTCCAAGAAGCGTCTCCAGGCTCATCTCGTTTGGGCGGGTATTAGCAAATATATGTGCCGCGAGGGCCGCTGCGTCCTCTGACCGGCGAGAACGATGCATCTTCGCACGTAGGCCAAGAAGATGCGCTGTCGGTATGTGCTGCAGGAGCGCCAGAGGGCTCACGTTTGATAGACACGACTTGATAATCAGGTCTGTCAAGGACTTGGGCATGACGACTGACACCGCCTCGGCATCGGGCAACCAGTCTTCCAGATCCACGGACAGAACCTCGATACCGCTGAACAGGTCGAGAATATTCTGGAAGCGCCGAAGAGACATGCGATCTGCTACAGTGGTACAGCAGAGTAAGCGCTTTACTTTGCGCAGAGACTCGCATGGCCGCAGTCTGCTGAGATCCGTGTGCAATTTGGCGAGCTCGAGCTGAGGAGCATGGCCAGCAAAAAGGAAGACATCGTTCCTGAGGTCGAAGTTGAAGTGCGAGCTTCTATCGTATAGCCTGAAAGCGCGCAGGACTGGGGCGGGATGTTCGCTCAAAACTGCCGTGAGCGCGCCGGCCCCGTCTGTCGCGTTCAACGTGACGGCGAGCGACACACAGCGATGTATACACGACCGGAGACATGCGCATACCTCGACCCAGTTGAGCGATGTCGCTTCAAGGTCAAGATGAAGCGGTAATGTTCCGGAAAGTCCCAGGAGGTGTGTGAGGACACCTTCTGGGCATGCTACGCCGTAGTTGGACAGGGACATCCAAGCAGATGGAGTCGAGAGTAGCGTCGTACGCCAGATGCGGCAGACGCAGGTCGCCCGGACCTGCTGTCGCAGTGGTATGTAGGCCAAGAAAATTCCGCTGAAGAGCTCGCTGGGCAACCGCGCAATTGGTGCAGCATCGTTAAGTCGTCGGGCCATGAGAGCCACAGCTTCTGCCGCTGCAGCGGAACTATGCGCCATCGACTTATCGTGCGATGGAGCCGTCGTTGGCGAGGGCACGGGCTCGGTGGTTTCAGCATAAGACGCGCTCGTCACGGGTATCGATGTGGGCGATTCTGGCAGCGCGTGCGCAGAATGAGAGACGGAACAGCCTGTAGACTCGTCGTAGCCGGGCATCCAAGGCAGAAAAGTGGGAAACGGGGTAAGGGCGGGAAGCAAGCGCCGGCGCCTAAGTCGACAATTGCCGCCTGCTTGCGGCATAGCACCCGTACGACCCCTATGCACGAGACTGAGACTGAAGGCAAAAATCTCCGCAGCACCGACATCGCCTCCTGACATGTAATATCTGTGTAATATACATAATACAACGGGTTGCCCTATTCCCAATGCCGAACAGCGTCGTCACGAGAAGGTACATAAACGCGACCTTGCCTCCACTCGTAAGTGTCTATGAGCGCAAGAAGCTTCGCAACATCCTCTATCCGGCTTTCAACAAGCTTGGCGCCTCTGAGGATAAACTGATCGATTCTGGCCGCCTGATAGCGCAAGTGCTGTTGAATAAAGATATAGATGAGGTCTGGGGTCAACCAGGTCGTGTATCCTCCAGACTGAGTCTCCGAGACCGGTGCAGCACGGATTTCCAGTTTGTTGAGAAGAGGGAAGGCGAAGATCCGCGAGGGAGGAAGGAGGAACATGCTGAACTCGCCCAAGATCGCATGGACGGGAGCGTAGAGCAGACGTACGGTCAACCGCGTCACCGAAGGTATCTCTGGTATATCGATATCCTCGCTGCTGAGGATGTCTTCGGTGACGGCAAGCCACGTCACGCTCTCGAACGATTCGGAAGGCAAATCGCGAATCGCACTGAGAGGTACGTGCGATGCGCCACGTTCGAACTCTTCGTTGTCCGTGGCGTCGCGATTACGCTTCCAATACCCGTAAACCTCTAGAAGATCTGAGGATCCCCACGAGATGTCAAGTGTTGTGGGTTTGGTATTCCGGAGCATGTAGCGTAAGAGCTCCAAGGCTTGCTCTGGCGAGCAGTCCTTAGAAAGCTTTCCGCGAAGACCAAGAAGGTTGTCGGAATTAATACAGCGCATGATTGTGGATAGGCTCGAGGTAGTATTGGTAGTTTCCAGAAGCAGATCCGTGAGCGACGAGGGTAATGTCACGAGAGGCGCATTGTCGGCATTGTGCCAGATGTCGACCTCGATCGCAAATATCTCCAGGCAAGGGAAGAGGGCGAAGATGTCGACGAGGCGTCGCGCCGATAGGACATCGGTGGAGGTCGTCTGAATTCGCAGACGCTTGACGGTGCGGAAAGCCGTACGATACCGGATTCCGTCAGATAGATTCGTATGCATCTTGACCAGCTCTAGAGCAGGAGCCTGCCCAGCGAACAGTACATCGGCGTCCCGAATTCCGTCCCACTGCCTATCCCACGGATCATTGAACCATGCGTTGGAATCGTACATTTTAAACGTTTTGAGTATCGGCGCTGGGTTGCTGCAGAGCACTTGCGTCAAGCACCATGAGGCTTTGGACGTATTGAACGTCGCAGCGAGACTGATGCAGCGATGCATGTTGGCCTCGATACAGTCGCAAACCTCCTTCCAGTTAGATTCCGTCGCCTCGAGGTCGAGATGGAGCGGAAGGTTGGACGAGAGGGCAAGCAACCGGGGGATGGTACCCGGAGGACATGGCATCTGATAGTTGCTGAAAAGCGCCCAGACGGAGGGCGTATGAAGTAGAGCGTTGCGCCAGACATGACAGACCCCAGTCGCTTGGACCACGTCGCCCAGATAGATATACAGCGAGAACACGCTGCAGAAGAGCTCGCGGGGCAGCCGCGACATGGGCGTATGATCGTTGACGCGACGAGCGATGAAGGACACGGCCTGGAGCATGGATCTGTGGACTGAGGGTGCGCGGACAGGCCTGTAGAAACCGCGTTAACGTCTAGGATAGGATTGATATGGGCAGAAAGTACTCAACGATACCCGAAATCCTAGGTGGCTATAGAGGGTATAGTATGCCTCCGTCTGCGCATCGATGAGGTCAATGGCGGGCATCGAGGTGCAAGGCGCGCAGCCAGGTGAACGCCGCTCAATGACCACGTTGTTCACGACAATAGCTGCCGAGTAGTCCAGCGCAGCGGCACCCTTGCGACGCAGAAGAAGAACTGATGCGTGCGCGAAATTTCCAGTAAGCGGGGTATGGACAAAGCCAAGGGGCGGCCGCTGTCACGGTTTACATCCGGCAACCCACCCCCTCTTGCCCGTTTCGTACATTGGAGAAGATCAGAGGGCAAGAAATACATCGGAGTCATACATCCCTCTCGGTGCTCAGGATATGGCTCAACGTTTCGTCGGAAGCGAGCCCAGGTTGGGTCTTTTCCTTCGCAACGTCGCCGGAAATTCCTGCAGATTGATCGCGGCGCCCGTCAGGAGTGACTGAATTGCTCCTCAAGAAGAGTACGGCAGAGACGGCGGTTGGATAGAGACCCTGATTTGCAGGTGGTCAGTCTGATGAGGGCATAAGAAAATGTGGACAACGCACAACGACTGCGTCCATAATTGATTCAACGATGTTTGTGATATAGGCGACCTCAGTTGGTGCTGGGTTGAGGTTTCCGTTGGCAAATGTAATCAAGCGGGGAACCTGAAGAACGTCAGCATCTGGCTCGACGAGATACATCGAATGGAGTCGCATTACTCCGAGTAGAAAGTAGAGAACACCCGAGATAGCCAGAATGTTCAGGACATAGTCGATCTGTGTAGTGCCTGTGGAGCTGATGTAACGGCTGACCGAACGTCGATGGGACCTGGGCTGCGTTAGAGTTATTGACACGATGGGGAAAGCACGCACCATGCCATCCATGTGAGAAAAAGTGTCGAGACCCCGTTCAGAGCCAGAGAGATTACCCAGCTCACGTTCTCCAACATGAAGCAGAGTTCGGTAAGGTGTTCTGGGGACGGAAAGTCGGCATGGACTAAACAGCCGATAAGACCGAATCCGGTCGCTAAAGCGTGGCCCCGGCTCAGAGACGACATCTTGAGATGTAGATAGTTGAACGAACCAGATGTTCCAACCCAGAGCGTAACTGTAAGAAGGAGAACCCATCGGGATCTTTGCGACAGAACCATGATACGCCACTGCAAAGGAGGTGGTTGGTGACCGCGCAGCGCGGCTACGACTCGGAGATACGGCAAGGTTTGACTAACCACCATAACGGCATCGCCGATAAGATACTGCAGAGCTGCGTCAATACGAAGGGTGATGGAGACATACTGTCACGTACCAGTACGATGAACATAATGTCGTCCATATAGCGCATTTTCTCCGTGTCAGAGTCTGCGATAGTAAGCCGTGACAGGAGCGACCCTTCGGTACGAATGAATGCGATATGGAAGCGTTGGATGAAGATCGCTAGCTTAGACGCCCATAGGAACGTCGACAAAGCGAACATTGAGAACAGCGCCGTAGCGAGCACTGTCGAGGCCAGTTTTTTCCTGCCCCTAATAGCCGACATCTCAAATGCATAAAGGATTAGCGGTTAGGTTGAACTTACGCACAGTAAGGCGTAGAGAGACACAGTGATCAGGATGACATAGGTTCCTATGAGGAATATTCGTCGGATCCGAGTTGCGGAAAAGCGGGCGACAGACGCACCGTAGATGATAGATTGAGCAGCAAGAGCCTCGATGTCGTTCAGAATCCCAGGAGCGAGCAGGGCGAGGACCTCTTCTGCTGTGGGCGCCTGAGAGACTGAGTCCGTCGACCGAGTCATCGTCCAATCGTTGCGCTCTCAACCGCGAGACAAGTGGGAGACGTGTTGTAGACTGCCAGACACTTTAACGGCGGCACAATTAGCGCTCAGACAGCATCCAAACACGCGGCGATCGCACACGTCGAGCGGAGTCACACTGCCGCAAATCGAGCGGTACAAGCAAGGTTATCTTGGCGCGATTTTTGCGCCAACCTGAGAATACCAAGACCCCAAAAGAGTAGCGCATGACAAGGAGCTCATATCAGCAGCATGAGCAAAGACAGCTTCCTCCCGACGCGAGGGAAATTCGTCCGCTTGGTTGCCGGAGTAAGGGCGGCGGCGCTGAGGCTGTATATGTGCTTCCCGCAGCTGGCCCTGGCCAGTACTGACATCTGCTTGTGAAGCCCCGTGTGACTCCTGATCAGCGCCCACACGCCAAAGGCCGTAGCTATATGCGTTGGACCGTTCTCGGCGTGGTATGAAAAATAAGTCGATCATCAATGAGGCGCGAGTCAGGAGTGATAATCTTAACTTTTCCTATAGGGCTATCGTCTGGATATTCACCACACTGTTCCTCTTGCAGCGCTCATCGACGTCCCCTGCAAATAACGGAAGTGAGCATCCTCCAACTACGGTGAAACAGAATTACTCGCGGGTTTGCTTCCCCGTGAAGCATAGACTGTTTTTGGTTCGCGATATCCCGCCCATTCCTGTGCAACGGCGCTGAAGCGTTAATTATGAACGCCCTAAGTGTGAGACATACGTCAACACTTCGGCATCCGGCTCTCCAACTTACCGCCACGGGGATCCTCCTTTTGAACGGGCTCGGAGTCCGTGAAGCTATGCGGGATTGTGCGATCCGCAATCTGTAAACATGCATGAACGTACTTATAAGGTGGAGAGGAGTTAATAACATACCAACAATATAGATGCATACCTCCCCAACACTTGCGGTCATTATCTTCCTCGTCCTCTCTGCGTACATGAGCGCAGCTGCTCCTCTTTATGACGAGCCGCATCATCATCATATCACAGTGACTGCAACAATTACGCACCGACCTGGAATCACCCTGCCGACGACGACGGGTGTTTCGTGGATCACTTCCATCCAAGCTGTGAACCGTCAAGGCTTCGATTGGTGCTTCTGGCGAGTGGATGGACGCTGTATCGAGTGAGGCGCAAAGGCCATGTGTTGTTGTTACTGCGATATTGCGCATAAGCCACCTCAGATTGTATAGATCATAAGTGTTGTTGATTAGTTTCACAGTGAGATGCGAGATGGAGGTGGTCATGATACGACGTAACCTGACCAGCGTCGGAGTCCGGCCCACAGAGCGATGGAGACGAAGCGTAGGATACAGAAGCGGGCAAGACCACGTTTGATAACGCGCAGCTCCGGGCGACGATCGGCGCCGAGTAGCAGTGAACTGTCTTCATAGACTGCACAGGATTCTCACTGCATGACCGCATGTGCGCTCAGTGATTTGAAGCAACCCCGATATCTCGCAGGCGCCACAACCAGTCCACTCTGTTTATGCGGAACTAGAATGTTTCCGAGCGCGGAAAGGACGCCGACATTGCGGTGACAGGCCTTGCGTAATCCCCCCATTTAGACTTTCGCAGTCGACTGATCGCATGGGCGACGTATTGTCAAAGAGGAGACGCGCTCCAGGTAGAGCGCCAAGCATGGCCATTGAAGTGCGACGAGGGAGGCAGACCCGCGCCCTTGAAGAATCAATACGTCATGGCGCGAGAGTACTTCGTCGGCACGAGCGGCGAACACGTCGCCGAACATCGTGCGGCCTGCCGTCCCAAGCGCCGGCACACGTCCAATAGAGAGTACGGAGTCACATTCAGAGGGCGCTGGTCCCAACTGCCAGGTTGAGTGCCGCTGTATGACCTTTAGTCAGTGCTCGATGTCGTCCCAGTCAGAGCTGTACGTCCAGAACGGCTTCGGGCAATCCGAGCTAACGCTAGTCAGAAGGCCTGATAGCACGGATAGCCTATGAGGAAGAGATGCTCAGCTGTAGGCTTGGTTAACACAGCGAGTGAAGACACGTGCGACCGTTCTTTTGCAGAGTCATCGCCCGCGGTGCCGAGCACCAGGAGCCGCGACGTCTATATAGAACCTGCCAATCCGTACTGGTACGAGTTAATATTTCACATTCTGGCACGTCCCGAGCGTCCGGGGGTCGTGCAGCGACGAGAAAGATGTTGTACGGTTGTCGGATCGTGCACCCGAGCACAGAAAAGCTCGTGGAACGTGAGAACCCAGAAAGACGCGAGTTCCTACGCTCGTCATATCCAGCAATACCCAGTTCGGACCCCGACGTCGAGGGGCTAGTCAAAGTCGGTAGAAGGACGTTAGAAGCGCAGAATCACCAGGTCGATGCGATGTTCGAACTGCACAGGAGAACGTGGGCCCAGGAACTAAAATAAAAACGCAAGAGCGAGAGGATCAGATACGCTGGAGGCCGCGCGTCGTGTGATACGAGGTATTGTAGGACGACCTATGTGGGCAGAAGCAAGTGTGTTACGGTTGTATCCGATTGCTTGCGACCATCTACTTCCTACTCGGCATCGACCAGCGTACTAGTCGTCTTTGGCCCTGGAAACGAACCCTACAGGTCAATGATCATCTACCTCGGTACCTGGAGCTCGACGACGCCCTGGCGTGCCGCCGCAGCATCATGAGCCCCGCTGGCAGTTGACGATTCGGCAAAAGCAACTGTATACCGGCTCGACGACTGTGTAGTTCTCTGAGCCTCTGCAGCAGTCAGACAGCGAGTCTAGCCACTCTTCTTTATCATGGGAGAGCCACTGGACGCCCAAATCGGTTCCCACCTGCTCGAACGTATCTGCGGTGCTGCAATCCCGTCAGACGTCAGTGATTCACGACCATGCTTCTATGATGCCGGCGACTATCCCCAAAGATTAAAATACCGGAGTAGCCGGGCTCAGGAAATCATGTTCGGCGCGCAGTTGTCCCTGGTTGTCACGGTCTTGCTTCGTCTGCTCGCTCCCGCCGCCGCCTTCACCGACGCCCAGCGGTGCGCGAGCCTCGCTAGCACAAACATCGACAATGTGCACTCACTCGACGCCTTCTACCTGCGTGCCAACGAGAGCTACCGCGTCCCGGCGGTCTGCGGAAAGGGACTGGGCGCTGACTTGCTCGCCCAGACGAGCGTTAACGTTTGCGTCGTCAACGTCGTCTATAACACATCCCTCACTAGTGCGACGCGCATCGAGGTCTGGCTTCCGGACTCTGAAGAGTGGTACGGACGCATCCTAGGAAGCGGCGGCGCCGGCCTGACCGGATGCGTCGACTACGACAACCTTCGGTGGGGACCCTCCATCCACTTCGCCACGTTCGGGCACGATGGTGGTCACGACGGTACAACCGGCGCCGCATTCGCACAGTCGGACGAGATCATCGTCGACTACGCCACCCGCGCTCTGCACGTTGCCGCTCTGACATCGAAGCTTCTCGTGCGCGCGTACTACGGCCGTCCACACGACAAGGCGTACTATAACGGCTGTTCCAACGGTGGTCGGCAAGGTGTGCGCAACGCGCACGACTACCCGGACGACTTTGACGGCATCCTCGCGGGTGCGCCCGCGTTGAACTTGATCAACCAGCTTGCCCAAGGTACCATCGCCAACCTCGCCTCGCACAAGCTCAGCGACGACGACTGGGTGCTGGTGAAGAAGGAAGTGCTCAGACAGTGCGACGGGCTGGACGGTCTGCACGACGAGATCGTCACCGACCCTGACGCGTGCCAGTTTCTTCCCGAGGTTCTGCTCTGTCAGGGGGCGAAGCGCGCGGACTGTCTCTCCAGCGAACAGGTCGAAGCCGTGCGCACTATTCACTCGCCGCTCTACGGCAACAGTGGGGAACTGCTTGCGCCGCGCCTCGATCCCGGCGCTGAACTTGACGACACGGTGCTCTGGTCGATCATCTTTGGCCCGTCTTTCTACGGATTTGCGCTGGTGAACATCCTCTTCCCCTCGCATTTCTTTGCTCTAAGTCTCACGATTCAAATTGTCACAGGATTGGTGGCGATACGTTGTATACAATGACAGTTCGTGGGAACCCTCCCCCGACTTTGGATTGAAAGAAATTGCCGACGCCGACAAGCGCGAGGCGGAAGTGTATGTCAGCTCGTTCGATCCGGACCTCTCTGCCTTCTGCGAGCGCGGTGGAAAGTTGCTTTCATACCACGGTACACGCGATATTGTGCGTGCGCCGCTCCCTTCTTCAGTACTAGTATCCCCACTGACGCGACCGCAGCTCATCCCATCGGGCCTGTCACTCTGGTACTATCAACGCGTACAACGCGCACTATCGCTCCCACCATCCGCAATGGACGACTTCTACCGCCTGTTCCTTATCCCGGGAATGAACCACTGTAACCTCGGCGCTGCCGCGTCGGCGTGGAAAATCGGCCAAGGCGGGTCCAGCGCGTGGAGCAACTCGTCCGACTCGCACGCACTGTTTGCGCTCGTCGACTGGGTCGAGCATGGCGCGGGCCCCGAGACACTGCGCGGTTCGACGGACGGCGCCGTGACGAGGCTTCATTGCAAGTATCCCGCGCGGAGCGTCTGGCAGCCGGATGCGCAGGACTGGACTTGCGTTGAGTCGCAGTAGACTCCGAGCTAGCTTCTGCCGCTCACTACTGTACAGTCTATGTTGAATGAAACACTATAATGATACCATGTCTACTGAACATCACCGTCGTCCACGCCTCGGGTAATCGCACCTTTCCAGTTCTTCGCCCTGACGTGGATCGCGCACAACAGAATTCCTGAGTAGTCAAACCTGCCACGAAGAGTGAACGGACTGACGCGCCTGCTTGATGTACCGATGAGACTGTCTAGTCTCCTTTGCAGACTTTTGACGTAGGAAGATAATCGTTCCTTGTGAGACTGTCCAACGTCCGTCCGGCGTCACTCCAAGCATCCCGACTTCGCGTCTTCGGGCACCACATGTGCATGTGGTAGGCAACGCAGGGGCGCGCTAGATATCTCACGCCGGGGAATAGCTCACCGCATGCACATGCAATGCCGTTCGACACGAACTGGGGGAGACCGACGCGGAAAAGCTAAGTACTGTGCTGCCAGCGTGCAGGACTATATAGCTGTGTCGAAGTCCATATCATCTCGCTGGCAAGAAGACATTGACTACGGAGATTGGGTGGCAGCGTCGGGAAGAGTAGGGAGAAGTTTGAAAGACGAGCAGAGTATAACTTAACTCCAATACATTACAGTAATGCGAAGGAGAAGTTCTCAGTCAGAGACTTGAATCGTGGATCTAGATCGTGCACCAAGCAACCTAGCTACGACGAAAGCAAGCGACGCATATAACGATACAGTAAGGCATTTCCCTATCCCTTTGCCCTGCTCGTCCTCCGCGCCGCCCGACACCGACTATCTTGCACCCGGAAGACGCACCAGCGGCGCAGCGCACGAGCTAGTCGTACGTCCTGGCAGAACAGACGGTGTCGCGCGACGAGAAGGTGCAGACTCTAAAGTCTAGACAATAGAGGATCGACTGTACACGTGCATCAGGACGAGCTCCAACTCTGAACCCATGTAGCTTACCTATATCGCGCTCCATTGCCGTGGCGGCCGTGCGAGTTGAGGGAACTACTAGAAGCGTAGGCGGACGATGCCTCGTCAGAATGTCTACGTCGCAGCGCCTTTCAGTTGCAGTTTCGGGCGACGAGAAGCGAGGCATGTGTGAGCACCAAACAATTCTCTTGAGCTAGTATACACATCTTGGCCGGTACCCAGGTAGCGTAAAAAACCACGGACTGCGAGGAGTGTAAATGCACCGCGACGTGACGAAAAGCGAGCTACGCACATGATGTCACGGAAAGGCATGTCCTCGTCCCCGTGCCCATCCTCCGCGCCGTCCGACACCGCCGCCATTGTGACACGACAAACGCACTAGCGCACACTGTCACGGCAAGCGGACCGGTCGTACGCTGCTGCGTGAAGCGAACAAAGCGCACGGTGTCGTGCGATGAGAAGGCGCGCGCGCATGGGGGGAAAGCTTTCGAGCGACCAGGATGCGACGAAAAGTGATGATGTTATGGAGAGGTGCCTCGCGCACGTGCTCGTCCTCCGCGCCGCCCGACACCACAGATATCTTCTTCCCAACACGCGTACCGCGCACACTGTCACGACAGGCGGACCGGTCGTACGCTGCTGCGTGAAGCGAACAAAGCGCGCGGTGTTGTGCGACGAGAAGGCAGGAGCGAGTACCGACCAATCGTCATCTGTGTGCGAGGAGGGATAGGCGTTAGTAGACTAGGATGCGACGAGAGCGAACTACTCACATGACGATACGGGAAGGCATGTCCCTGTCTTCCCCGAGTCCCGCCCCGCCGCCCGACACCGCTGGACTCCCTGCTTCGTCACACGCACCAGCGCACACTGTCACGGCAGGCGGACCGGTCGTACACTCCTGCGTGAAGCCTCCAGAGCGCGCGGTGTCGTGCGACGAGAACGAGCGTAGTGCGCAGGCCGAGTGAAAGCTATCGAAGAGCGCAGACTCTAAGAGTGAGGAGCAGCGAGCTTCGCCCATAACAAGACGAGAAGGCATGTCCTCGTCCTCCGCGCCGTCCGACACCGCCACACATCGACCCACGACACGCGTATCAGCGCACACTGTCACGACAGGCGGACCGGTCGTACGATGCTGCGTGAAGCGTCCAGAGTGCGCGGTGTCGTGTGACGAGAAGGGTACCGCACAATCGTCGTTCGTTGATGTGGAGGAAACGCTTTCCATCGGAAGTTAGTAGAGCAGGATGCAACGAAAAGCGAAGTACGCACATGAAGATACGGAGAGGTACCCGGGCCCGTGCTCGTCCTCCGCACCGCCCAACACCACGGCGCATGCTGCCGTGATATGCAGTACTGTCACAGCAGGCGAGTTGGTCGTGCGCCGCTGCGTATCAAGGGCTCTACAGCGCGGTGTCGTGCGAAGAGAAGGTATGAGCGCCCAACAACCAGTCCGCGTCTAGTCATATGTTGGTCGGCACGCGGGATCGAGGGAAAGCTTTTGAGCAATATACTGGGCAGCGCAAGGGAGTGGACCAGGATGCGACGAAAAGCGAGGTACGCACAGGATGATACGGAGAGGCATATCCTCGTGCTTCGCGCCACCCGACACCGCACTCGTGCCTCAATGACACGCGTACCAGCGCACACTATTACGACAGCGGACTAGACGTACGCTGCTGCGTGAAGCGAACAAAGCGCACGGTGTCGTGCGATGAGAAGGCGCGCGCGCGTGGAGGGAAAGTTTCCGAGCGATCAGGATGCGACGAAAAGCGATGATGATACGGAGAGGTGCCCGCGCCCATGCTCGTCCTCCGCGCCGCCCGACACCGCCACGCGTCGTGTCTTCGCATGCACCAGCGCACATTGCCACTGCGGACCGATCGTACGCTGCTGCGTGGAGCGTCCAACGCGCGCGGTGCCGTGCGACGAGAAGACATGAGTGAGTACTGCGCACGCGCGTGGAGAGAAAGGCGTAAGTAGACCAGGATGCAACGAAAAGCGAGGTGCGCACATCCCGATACGAGAAGGCATATCCTCGTCCCCGTGCCCGTCCTCCGCGCCGCCCGACACTGCTGTACCTATTGCAAACGCACTAGCGCATGATACCACTGGGGGCTGGTCGTTTCGCTGCTGTGAACAGATACCGCGGTGTCGCGCGACGAGGAGGCCGGTGCTAGCAAGAGAAGCGTAAGAAAGTAGACCTGGATACGACGAAGCGGGCCACGCACATAACGTCATGTAATTGTCATCGAAAAAGGACGGGTCGTGCGTTACTGTGTGAGCCGTACAGAGCGCGCGGTTGTGTGACGAGGAGTTCAAGTTGATGAGGCGCTGTGTAGTGAACAAGTGAACGTGTTAACCTACAGCCTACAGCAGGAAGGACTAGAACACAGAGCCTCTCCTACTGACCGATACAGTAGAGGGATCGCGCACAAGATCGATGGCGATACGGACGGTGCGCAAGACTTGATCGTTGAGCGTTGGTGGTAAGAGGACACACGTGTGGTTTCCTTGCCCTGCCTTCGCGACGCCCGACACCGCGAACATGCAACAAGGCGTGTGAACTTGACGAGCACTCCCTCATTCCTGATGATGAGCCGCCGTATTCAAATGCCTGATCGCCGCGGTGTCGTGCGACGCAAACGACCGGAGGGAAGGAAGGAAGGGCAAGATGCGCCGATTGCCGACCGCAGCCGCGGCGACGATGTGACTGAGTTCTGTGCACTAGTGATGGATCGTGCACAGGGAAGAGGCGAGCCTGAATGATGCAGGACCTCGTTATGGCCGGAACGGCGCGCGAGAGAGCTCAGTAGATCCAGATATCTAAGATGTATGCGACTTCAGTGTGCGGCCGGCCACTATAGAGCGACTAGGACTTATATCGGAAGATACAGTTGCAGATGCGTCAGTACCGTAATCTGATGGTAATCATCCGGGCAATGGTAACTTATCTCGAGCATGCACTGATGCAGCCCACGACGTCTGCGCGCGTACTAGTACTACCACTCCCATCGTGCCTCGGAGCGTCAAGCAGCCAGAGCCACCCCATTCTAAATGCTCGTCACAATCCGCGGCACGTTGTCTGTTGTCAACGAGCGTGCGACTTCAATACCACCACTACGGCGCCTCGTATGGACACCAGGACGGACCTCATGCAACCTTAAGCTATCTCGTAAGGTCGGATTTAAAGGCCAGAAGGGGGCGCGAAGTACGCAAGAGTTCAAATACGTAGTCGTGGGTGAACGGCCACTATATAGCGACTAGTGATTGTAGACAATACACCTGCAGGTGCGTCAGCACCGTAATCGCCCTGGCAGTGGCATCTCGAGCATGCAGCCCAATTGCACGACGTCTGTGTGCTGTCTACCACTTCCACAGTGCCTCGCAATTTAGAGCGTTGAGCAGCCACGTCCTCCATCCATATCACTTCCCACGGCGCCTCGTCTGTGATTACGGAGCGCGACGGCAAGAGCAAAGAGAGGGAAAAGCGAACCACCGGCGCTAACCGGGCGGAATGGCGCGAATTGAATCGCCGCTTTGGAGACGCGTGTGTTTGTTTTGGGTTGGTCGAATGCACGTGCCGTGTTGGGTTTCCTATCGGGATGAGCCGAGCAGTATCAAAAAGCGGGCAGGCTGGGATGTTTGACCCATTTTCGCCCTTTTCGCCCCCCCACTTCCGTCCCTCCCCTCCTCGCCCCCTTCCCGTCCGACTATAAGGTGCGTGAGCTCGTGTGTGAGGGTAGTTGGGACCGGCGCTGACTTATATCTTGCTCCCCCGTATATCTCATATTACCGCCCATGTCGTTGGTTGCCCGTTCGTGCTCGTCGCTCGTGATGGATCGTCCGTATATGCGTTCGGCGTCGACGGTTGGGTGTTCCCCGCTGCTGTCGATGTTGGTGTGGGCATTATGGATGGCCGCGTCATCGTCCTGCTCATCGTCCGCATCATCCTGTGACAACCTCGCCCCGACTCCGACCTACCCGTCCTCCGTCCACCGTCTAACCATCAACTCTAACCCCCGTCCGCTCTCCCTCCGCCATCTATCCTGGCCGCGTCATCCTCGACCCTGTCCCCATCAACGTCGTCCTCGCTGTCATCCCGTACACACACCCTCGTACTCCTACCCGCCGCCGTCTACCCTCCCTTCCTCCTCCCTCCCTCGCCACCCATACCTACGCTCCACAGTCATGCCTAAAGCCGAATCCGAGACCAAGACCCGTGCACCGCGCGCCGCGAAGGCGTCCAAGCCCGCCGGCGAGAAGAAGACGCGCGCCCCGTCCGCGTACGCGCTGTTCGTCAAGGAGCAGATGCCCATCTGGAAGGAGAACAACCCGGAGAAGAAGCATACTGAGGCGATGAAGGAGGTGCGCGCGACCGTCC
>KV425993.1:70252-89109 GCA_001632375.1 Exidia glandulosa HHB12029
GCCGGCGAGAAGAAGACGCGCGCCCCGTCCGCGTACGCGCTGTTCGTCAAGGAGCAGATGCCCATCTGGAAGGAGAACAACCCGGAGAAGAAGCATACTGAGGCGATGAAGGAGGTGCGCGCGACCGTCCCACTCTCCGCCGCCCACTCTCGAACCTACCCTCATCATGATCATCGCTTTCGCTCTACTTGCCGCCTTCGCCCCAACCTTCACCTTGCGCTCGCTCACGTCTCCATAACCGCCTCCCTGTTCTTATGCACATCCGTCTCGTCGTCCTTCACTCGTGTCCGACCTCTCCTCCCCCACGCTCGTCGTCGCCTTCACTCCGCCTGCCGCCTTCGCTCCACTTACCACCTCCCTCGCCCTCGTCCTCGAACCCGACTGACGCCTCGCGCAGATCGCAGCCCTCTGGGCCGACAGCGACAAGAACCCCAACAAGGGCGGCAAGAAGGAGAAGGCCCCAGCTGAGAAGAAGAAGCCTGGCCGGCCTAAGAAGAAGGCCGCCTCGGAGGAGGAGGATGAGGGCGATGAGGAGTAGTGCCCCGAGCGCGAGGCGTCAGCCGAGCTCGAGGCTTGCTCGTGTGTCGTCGTGGGCGCGCTCGAGGGGCGAGTCGCTCCTATGTGATTTGATCTCGTTTCGGTTTCCTGGTTTGTTGTTTCGGTTTCTCGCTCCCGTCTCGTTCTGCTCTGCTCTCTTCTGCTTTGGTATGATACAGTATGCATATGGTGTGTGGTGTGTGTGTGTAGTAGAAACGACCCCTCCTTGCCCAATGACATGCGCGTTGTACTATTACTTCTTTCTTTCGTCGGTTCAGAGTGGGTTTGGCAAGAGCCGCGAAGCGTGCTGGGTGTTACTATTAGACTGGAAGCTGTCGGCGCTCGGAGTCCTCGCTCTTCCTCGGATTATCATAGTCTCCAAGCGCGCACGACAGTACGACCACGACGACGCAATATAGCTTCTCGGCGCGTCCACGCTTGATCTTGTCGACTCCCGAGTCGAATGGCGCTGAGGCCTGGGACTCCATGCTCGTCGCTCCGCGTGCCTCCACAATCCAATCTTGACGCAGCCCTTCAGACTCCAGAGACGCGCGCTCGATTTTCTCTGCGTCGGAGGTTGCAGCGCATCATTACAGCAGAACTCGTACTTGGCTGGACAGTGGTCACCAGTTGCTCGCGCAGCTGTGGATCCTGTATCTCTGGTGGAGACAGTCTGCGTTCTCACTCTCCGAGTGAAGAGCCGTAGAGATTCGTAGCACTTGAAGGCCATTCCTATTCTTCTCGCCACGCATTGCGCACGCGTGGTGGACTCGGAGGAGAGCGTACATTGCGTGTGTAGTTGGAGTATGATCCCACCACCTGGATGCCTTCAAGTTGCACGTCTGGAATGTTCTTCGTACCATCTCCCTCGAAGTCTCCAACCTTAAGGCTTTAAATTGAAAATATACTCCACTGTATCCCGAAATTCGGGACGGAAGATGCACGTTCCGCGAGGAAGAACAAGACGATTGGGACTGCAAAACGAAGCATCACGCACAAACTCCACCACGTTCGAGCTCAGGGCCAGCAAAGGTCTCTGGAGGTGGGGTCTGAACGTACAAGTGAGCAGCTTGAAGTAGTACTGTATCGACCTATGTCGCCTTGGTTGGATTGTTTGCACATGAGAACGCGGTGTGCTACGACCCCTCGGTGGCTGCAATGAGGGCAGTGCGCACTCTCGAGCCTTTTTCAAGCTTCCGCCCGTCCTCCAGGTTTCCCCAGTCGTCAGAAGCCCTACCACACCCCAACTTCTATTTCCATCCGACTATCACAGTACTGCGTCCCAACCTCTACGCCTCCGCATGCATCCTCCTCTCCCCCTATATCGTGATCCGACCGCGCGGCTTTGCGAAGCGCGGTGCCACGAACAGCGTCGCTGTGCTTCCGATGAGGAACACCAAGCTGATGGCCGTCATGAAAACAGCTAGAGTACAGTCAGCTCTCCGTGCAGCTAAGAGAGGTAAGACGCACCGGAGCCAGCATGAGCACCGCCCGCGTTAACTTTGCCAACAAGCAGGAGTTCGACAACAAGAGCCATGAACATGAGCGTCGTCGCCGCGCACACGCCCACGCGCGTCGAGGCGTTGTCGGTCCCGCCTTGAGTTTGTACGACGGCGTAGATTATTGATACCAGCGTCGTGATGGTAGCTAAAAAGCGCGGTGGGTCAATATTGGAGGGTTGTGATTTTGGCGGTGGAGTGAAGGACGTACCGAGGGGGAGGAAGGCGAGAGCGTCGAGGATGAAGATGTCGCCCGGGACGGCGCCGGCGATGGTTGCATCGATATCTCCCGTTTGCGCTCGACCTGGAAAGTTGAAAGTTGATCAGTCTCGGTTCACGCCCGCGACGAATTCAGCCAATGGCACGTACGTATAAGAACATAGTCGAAGCACGCGCCCACGCCCGTTGTAGGGTCGTTGATACAAGCAGCCCTGCACACGAGACGCGTGAGCCCCGCGTCCTGACAATACGCTGTAGTGCGTAGTGCGTACCAGACACCAAACTGAATCGACGCGAACCTATCAGCAGCGCGAAGAGAGAGAGTTTGAACGACGCACTCGCAGCGGAACCCCATTAACGTTGGCGCTTACGATGTCCACCCCATCCACGAACGGAGAAAGCATAGCAACGAATGACACGACCAGCGCGACAGTAAGGAGAACAGTCAATGTAACCTTGGGATACGCAAAAAGCATCTGCATCGTGTGGAAAGTGAAGGTGGGTGGAAGTGAAGGGGCGTGGGGGAAAGGGGAGCGCGCGTCGTGGGGTCCTCCAGTAAGTACTTATCTTGGATTCGATCAGCCCCTGGTTACGCCGTCGTCTGTTGCGACCTTCCCTGTGCACCGCAAAACAGTGTTCTCGGCGCGCTGGTCGAGGCCCGGGTCGACGCAACGGACCTCGGTTTGGACGGATCCGAAAATAGGGGCACCCACCCGGCCGTGAGAACATCAGTTTCATACCTTGCCTTCGTATCATAGGAATGACAGTAGTGGTATACAGGCCTTCTCCTGCTTCGCTGAACACTTTCAACTCGTACTGTACTTCGAGTTATCATGAACGCCGCTGTCAGGGGGCATCGTTTCAAAGATCCCGAATTGGACCCGGGATCTCGGACCTGTCAGTGACGTTTGGCGTGCTGATCATGCGTCATGAGAAACTGACTTTCGGAAACCTTACCTTCTAAGTCTCCAAACCTGCTTATCGTTTCCTGTTCGCTCTTCCCTTCGATCTAGTCCCACTCCCTTCCTCCCTCTCCAGTACACAACTCTTGAAATCTAGGCTATTCATGGAGGACAAACATGCAAGGGAATGCCCTCGATCGCGATCGGCGACGCTCAATCATGTTACTACGATAATGCACCTCCATCAACGTTAACGCTGTTCCGCTCGACGGCAGAACCGAATGACGGTTAGCCGCTGCTCCTGGTCTGTTCATCGAGTAGGACTTCGCCGTGGAGATTCCGAAGCGACCCCTTATAGGACTCACTCAACTTTCCGAGCATACTCAGAGGTCTCCTTGGGTCCTCATCTTCGGCGGAACGAATTCCCTTTGCCGCACTGTCCAACGTTATAGTCGCCCTGTAGTCCATGACGTCCAGAAGTGAGATCAGTAGTGAGTTCCGTGTCTGACTGTGCCATATAACGACGTTATGGGGCGGTTCTCGGTTGGAGTTGTACTGTTGTCCGAGTCGGAGGGCGCTCGGGAAAACGCGCATCTCTTCCTCATCCTCCTACCTCCTATCCAAGTCATGGCACCATTCTTTGCTCACACGACACCGCGGCGATCTTGTCTTGCACGAGGCGGCGCACGCATCATGGTCGGTGTTGGTGAAGTGCTCGTGAAGTCGTAGTTCGAGGCGGTGTCGGGTGTCGCAAAGACAGGTAAGGAAACACGCCATGCCCACTCACTACAATCACAGTGCGTATGATACTCTCCATATGCGTCTTCTTGCTTAGGTGTACATCAGCGGAACGGTCAACGTCCAACGCCTGCGGGTTTCCCGCACCATTCGTCCATTCGTCATCAAGTTCGTTCCGCGTTCACAGCCTGGACGCCATCGACTCGCCGTGTAGATGCTGTCAACCAGACTCTTCGGTGAGTGGGAGGGGCTCTGCGTACTGCTTGTACTCATGCTATCTGGGCGATACGTAGGCGATCACCTGTACACTGGCAGTCTGCTACTGGCACCGGCCTCCTCGTCGCACGACACCGCGCGCTCTGTACCTTGCACACAGCAGCGTACGACCAGTCTGCGTGCCGTGACAGTGTGCGCTGCTGCGTGTATGATAAAACAACAGCGCAGCGGTGTCGGGCGGCGCGGAGTACTTGTCTTCTCGGTTGTGCGTACATTAAGTCGGGCTCGCTTTTCGTCGCATCCACTGATCCAGGTCCACGTACGCCAAATCCCCTCGACACGGCGCGTCCCCCAATGTGTGTCTACCGAAGTCCAGGCCCACGAGGATTATTCGGTGCTCGTGCTTTCTCGCACGACACGCTTCACGTAGCAGCGTACGACCAGCCCGCAGTGGCAGTATGCGCTGGCACTCGAGCAGAAGTGAAGAGGGCATGGTGTCGTGCGGCGCAGAGGACAAGCACAAGCACGGGGAGGATATGCCTTCTTGTATGTGCGAGGCTGTCGCATTCATGTCTACTTACTCACCCCGCTCAGTGTTCAGACTGCGTTGATCAAAAACGTTCCATCGACCGGCCCACTGACCACGGTGAGTCCAGTCCGGCCCACGACGGTTGTTCGGTGCTTACGCCTCCCCGTCACACGATACCGTCCACTTTGGATACTTCACGCAGCAGCGTACGACCAGTCCACAGTGGAAGTGTACGCTGGTGTGCATCGAGATCCATTGTAGCTGTGTAGGATGGCGGTCATCGGAACCAGGACAAGTCTTCTTTGCATGTGCGTGGCTCGCTCTTCGTCGCGTCGAGGTCTAGGTACCCCAGCTCGTCGAAGCTTGCCCTCGACCCGCGGACTGACTAACGTGTTTCTAGACGCGGGCTCACGACGATTATTCGGTTCTCGCTCGTGCCTTCTCGTCGTGCGACACCGTCCATTCTCGAGGCTTCACGCACTTCAAGCTTAAGCGCTCCCTCGCCCAGCGCCCCGACGGAGGACCAATCAGTTTATGCTCACCCGATTGTTCGGTGCTCACGCATGCCTTGCTTCTCGTCGCACGACACTGCGCACTCTGGAGGCCTCACGCCGCAGCGGACGACCAGCCCGCAGTGGTAGTGTGCGCTGGGGCGTGTATATCCAGTAGTTGCAGTGTCGGGTGGCGCGGACGACGTGCAATGGGACGAGGACATGCCTTCGCGTGTGTACGTGACTTGCTCTTCGTCGTATCCAGGTTTACTTACGCTGCTCAGAGTGGCCGCCGTTGTCGCCTTCATTACTTACTCACGCTGCATAGTGTTCAGAGCGTGTTCTCCGAAAACGCACCCTCGACCGGCGCACTGACCACCCTGTGTCCATGACGGGTCGTTCGGTGCTTACGCCTTCTCGTCGCACGACACCGCCCGCTCTGGATATGTTACGCAGCAGCGCACGACCAGTCCGCAGTGGCAGTGTGAGCTGGTGCCTATCGAGATCCATTGCAGCAGTGTCGGGCGGCGCGGAGGATGGTCATCGGAACCAGGACAAGTCTTCTTTGCGTGTGCGTGGCTGGCTCTTCGTCGCGTCGAGGTCTAGGTATGCCAGACAGAGTACGTCCTCGTCGAAGCTTGCCCTCGACCCGCGCACTGACCAACGTGTTGCTAGACGCGGGCTCACGACGATCGTTGGGTGCTCATATGCCTCCTCGTCGCACGACACCGCGCGCGCTCTCGAGCTTTTCACGGCGCAGTGTACGATCAGTACGCTTGTCGTGTCAGCCTTGAATGCGGCACGGTGTCGAGCGGCGTGGAGTACCTGCCTTCTCGTATCACCATGTTCGTGGCTTAGGCTATGCTTTTCGTCGTATGATCGCATTGAGAACGACTCACGCTTCTCAGAGTCTGTGTACTTTAGAATCTTTCCCTTCCAACCCCGCTGACGAGATGATATATATCTAGATCTCCTAATCTTACACCCCGGTGCTCCTTCTCTCCAACGGCGAGGCGCAGGTTCAGACGGCCCTCTTGTCGCACGACACCGCGGGATTCGAGACTTCTGCGCAGCAGCGCACTACCAGTTAGCCCTTTGGTCTAGTGTGTGCTACTGCGTAGGATGCACCATGAGGATCATGTCTCTCGAGCCTGCGGCGTCGGGCGGGGGGAGGAACGCGCTTCTCTGTCGGCGTACCGGTATCGTCGTGACTCGCTCTGTAATTCGAGAGCTGTCCCCTCGACATGCGCGTTGTGAGTTATATGACGTACGAACAACCCGCGATCTGTTTGCGGTCTGGGCTTACGACGAATTTGCGGTGCTGTTCTGGTGTTGGTTCGACCTTCGCTTCTCGAGACGAGGATAAGGACGTTCTTCTCGCATGTGCGTACGCAACTTGCTCTTCGTTGTGCCGACATCTGCTTACGCTGCTCAAGTCTAGCTAGAGAATCTTTCCCCCTTCGCGTGGCACGACACGGCTTGGTCTAACTTTCCCACGCCGCAACGCACGATCAGTCCGCTGTGACAGTGTTGACTGCGACATAGAGGAGTTGCCCAGCTGTGTCTGACAGCGTGCAGGATGGGGACAAAGATGTGTCTAGAGGGTGTTGGATCTCTTCCCCGTTTGGGTCTGTCCCGGTCATCCCTGTCTGTCGTTCGCTATACGTATTTTGCGGTAGTTTGCGGTAGAATGTACTTTGACTAATAAATGACATGCACGTTGTCTTTACGATGAGTCGGTATCTGCCTGGTATCTGCGTGCGGGGTTTGGGAGCCGCTGCTCTTCCTCGGACCATCATCCCAACAAACCCTTCACGGCACTGCACAAATGTCACCGCCTTTCACGCCTCTTTCGCCGGTCAATCTTCATTATCGCTCTTGCACGGCTGTGAGGCCCTCGCGCCCAAGTTCACGGTCGACTGAGTCGACTCGGGCGCTCGCTCTCACGACGAACCCCTGGACGCTTCGCGTCGCACGGAGTGATGAAACCGTCGGCATCTTGGGCAGCTTTACATCTCCTGTATCTCTGCGCCAGGGGCATGACGCTTTGCTCAACTTCGGGCGGCGCGGAGGATAAACGGAAGGTGCGTTCTGCTTCAAGTCTGCGTAGCAACTGCGTAGCCGCGTAACCTGCGTACACAACTCATATTGCTTCAGGCTACAACGTCTTTAGCAGCAGCGAGTCTCGCTCGTCGCTCATTGTGGATTGTTCCGCGGGGCCTTGGAGCGTTCAGTTGGAGCGTCAAGACTTTAGCTTCGCCTTCTCGTCGTACGAGCTGTTCAATACACCTGTCCCCACTACGCCGCAGACTCCTCCGTACGCGCTCTAGTTCCATCGGTGCATCGTATGATGTTGGGCGGCGCGAAGGGACGCCTTACCATCTCGCGCTTGCGAGGCTGTGGATCTTCAGATGTATGGATACGCGCGGCTCCTGGTGTGCTCCTGCGAGCTCTCGATCCCTGCTGTAAGGGGTGCGTCGAGAACTCGGCGCTGTTGCTGTAAGCTCACGAGACCATCTAATCCACTCACAATGCCCGAGCTCATCATTGCTTGCAGCTCGACACGAGGTCGATGCCAATGGTCTCTTGCCGACCCTCTTGTCCGCACGTCCCACGTCGCCGCGCGATCTCTCCGTTGTACGCTGCATTGCACGGCCAGTTGGTGTTACAGTGTCCATATCAGCGTATTATCCTGGTATATGCGTGGTGACGGGCGGCGTGGGAGACGTGTCGAAGTGGAGGTGGAACACGGTTCGACGTGGATTGTCCTCGCTCCACGAAAGGGGATCTGTCGCCCCGGGCTCTGGAATGTCAATCCCAGTTGACGAGTCCACGAGCTCAAGGACGCGCATACGGACTGATCCTCGCAAAACTAGGACATGCACATTCGCTCGAGAAGATGTCGAACTCTTCTGTCTCTCGGTCCCCTTCCTCGCACGTTGTACGTCGCCGCGCGTTCTTGCACCCGCACGCCGAGGGATACCACCAGTCGACGTCGATTTGACGGTGTGTACTTGGGCGTAGGTGTGTAAGATTATGTGCGGCGACGGGCGGCATGGAGAGTATAGCAGATGCAATGTGTGGTCGCGAGGCCACGAGGACTACTAACTCGGATGTTGGCAGGGTATGTACATGTAACGTTTGGCAACGCCCCTCTGTACGCTGACGAGCTCCAAGAACAGGCGTATCACTGAGTCAACGTGCGGATTCACTTGATACGACCGTCTTCGCTCGCATGCCGACGCTCGATGCCAGGTCTACACGCCGCTGGGGAACCCGTCGATGCAGGAACAAAACACCCCTGGTGCGGATCGGGGTCGGGTGTGCGCCAGACCAAGATATCGTTTGCTCGTCTGCTGTGGAGACCTGCCCGCCGCTCGTTGACGCGTCACTACGTCGAGCGTACGACTTCCGTTCCTATCCCCCGGTTCAATGACCCGCTCATTCATCGCTATCTCTGTACGCCGCGCTAGACGACCGTCAACGTGACAGACTGCATCACGACGTCGGCGATGCGGCGCGAGTGGTGGAGTCCCATGGGAGGAGGCCGGGGTTGACATCTGCGCAGGTACATCGAATCCATCCTGTGGGTGATCCTTCCTGCCGCTCGACATTGCGCAAGCATCACTCGTCATGCGCACTTCGTACGCGGCGCGACCGACTGTGTAGCGACGCGAACAGCGCCATATATACACGCGGGCAGGCTCTATACTCTTCTCTCTTCGGGAGCGTCTACATCAGCCACCAAGGGTGCGGTTGCTGTCCTTATATTACTTCTGTCTACCTCTATATCATATTCGCACCCGCTGACTCTGGCATCTAACAGATTATGCGAAGTTCTCCCCCGTCAACTGGTTCGACAACTCCCAAAGTCTCGCCGCATTACTCTTATCCACTGCGAATGGGGCAACGTCCCGCGCGACCTGGCAGTCGCGCATGTACGCGGCGTTTGGCACGATGCAATCAAGTGCGGCGACCAACGTCGTCGCGCAGCCCTGCTGCAGGTTCTTCTGGAAGTCGAGCGGCTCGAAGTTCGGGATGGCGCCTGACGCTCCGAGCTCGTTGAACAGCTGCAAGCCGAGGTCGTCTGTCATATTCTGCACGATGTCGGTCTTCACCCCTGCGACAGTCAGCACATTGATTGGCGGCGAGGTGGAGAAGACAGGACATACAGCCCGGGTGCGGCGCGACGCTCTTGATCCCACGTTCGGCGAGCGACACGCTGAAGAGGATGTTCGCGGACTTGGCGTGGCCGTACGCGCGCCACGCATCGTAGGGCGTCTTCTCCCAATTCACGTCGCTGAAGTCGCCCGTCCCGAATCGATGTCCGCTGCTCGTTACGTTCACAACCACCGGCTCCGGCGCGGCTTGGAGCTTAGGGAGGAGGAGGTTGGTGAAGAGGAAGTGCCCGACATGGCAGGCCGCGAACTGTGTCTCGATGCCGTCCTCCGTCAGACCGAAAGGCGTCGCCATGAGGCCCGCGTTATTGATCAAGCCGTCGATGTGTGGAATGTGCGGGTGTTCAAGGATATTCTTTGCGGCTGCCCGCACGGACGCGAGCGAGGAGAGGTCGAGTTTTACGAGGACAACTGCGATGGTCGGGTCGATGGCGGATATGGCGTCTGCTACGGGCTGGAACTTTGCAGGTGTACGACCTGCGAGGACGAGTGCGGCTGGGTGCCCTTTGGCGAGGGAGGTCAAGGTCGTTGCGCCGATGCCCGTTGGTGTTGGACCCGTTACGACAACTACTCGGTCGTCAGCTGCGATTATACACGCGAAGAGAAGGGACGATAACGTACATATGCGGCCCTTGACACGGTCAGGAAAGGCGGCGACGACCTCTTCTCCGGTCGTGATACGATCAAACTCGGGGTGAGAGGTCTCTGTAGTCATTTTACGTCGCGATCAGAGCAGGAAGTGGATAGCTGGTGCGTCTCATTCCTTCATCTTAGTCTCTTAAATACCCCCCTCTTCTGATATCTGGCAATGCAGGCGCTGTACTTCACGTAATGCTAGGTGTGCTGTTAGTCAGATGCAAGAGTGGTCGGGTGCGCGTGGCCTTGAGCATGTCGGCCGAGAGTTCAGCGCCTCGGCTTTAGCGCTGGACTAACAACTATCATTCGCAAGCTCAAGAGCGTCCATCTATGCTTGCTGCGCATCGCGCAAGAGGTATCTTAGTCAGACCTATCCAAGAGGGATCGGGGATCTCGGAAGACTGCTCGGCGCTCGTTCCGCGCTCGGGAGAAGGCGCACGTCTTCCTCTTTTCCCACTCAGGCATCTCTTGGGACGCCTGCTCTGCGGCTCTGCGGCTCTGCTGGTCTGTCGGTCTGCTGTGCAGTGATTTTGCCGTCGCAATAACTCATTGCCGAAATCATCTACTACATTCAAGTCCTGCTTATGTCCACCTATCGCCAGCTTATGCCAAACGCTCTCCTCACAAGTTCTGCCGAGATTGCCTGCCGATAATGACGTTCAGCACTATTCAAACTCATCCAGCTCGGGCTCTCACCTCGTCGTACTGTCACTCTACATGACTGCTCCTCCTCCACCTCCGGGCCGCCATTCTCCGAACCCTACGTTGCCCTTATGGCCGATATTCGTCTCCCCAGGCTTCACACCGACCAGCTTCGTCCGTGTGGGTAACTCTGTGACCGCTGCTGCTCCCGCCAAAGGCGTGGTGAGGACGATGAAGCAAAGGATAGTGTAAGCGAGGTTCATGGCTGCGATGCTGAACGGCCGAATCTACGTGACGTCTTTATAGCTTTGCTTTGAATGCATGCGGTACCTCTGCAGGACAGACCTCCGGCTCCGACATCAGCCTGCCTCTTGCACTCGACGTGCTGTGTTGGACATGTTTACCATGATCTGCCATGCGATTCTTGATGATGACTGTTGAACTGGAGTTCGTTTCGACGCAGGGATTCTGTTCACCTGTGCGGCAGATGGATTGCTCTATCGACGGGACGATCTCTCTACTCTACGGGACGGAGCAGTAAAGGAGCAACGCCCTGGCTGCGCTGACGGGCATTACTGTACAACCGGTCTCTCGCGCTGTATTTCTGTAACTTGTCCGCTTTCCTACTAGCCTCCTACTCGTAGACCAGCATCGGGGGCTACCACCTCGCAACATTCCTTAGCAGGTTCGATGGCAACGGGAACCAAGTTGTTTCGGTCTGGATCCAGGGCTCACACCGCATCCGAGTCCGTGTGCTTTTCAGAGAACAACCCTTCGCAGGCGCTGACAGCGGAAGTCTATCTCTGACGAGCGATCCAAACGGACAGAAGTAGTAGTGACGTCCCGCCCATTCTCGGGGCCGGCGTGCAGCACATGGAATCCTCCTTTTCCCGGATATCGACGTCACTGTCAACCCCGCGCTGCTCCTCTTCCACATGGGAATTCTGCGGCTCCGGCATCTCAAGCGTGCAGTCTTGTCGGACGCTTGGCTGTTGCACTCGTTCGTGACAGGACCGCTGTGCAGCATGGGGAGCCGCGAAACGGATAAAAGAAGGAACGGAGCGTAGCATACAGTACTACAATCGCCGTGCTCAGAATGTCCTCAGCATCGCAGCCCTCAAGCTACACTACCGATGAACTCCTGCCTCTCCTTGCTCCTCAGGTGCTGCGCGACATTGTGGCCATGATTGTACAGTCTACCCTCTATGGCCAGTACCTATTCCACCTTCCTGCACGTGGCACTGACATCCTCCATAGGGATGTATGCCGTACTCATTGTGACCGCATGCTACGCGCTCTTGTAAGATGAATTAGCGAAGGAGACCTGGTACTGGACACTGATTTCACATAGACGCAAGAAGCAACGGACGTCTTATATAATCACTGCCACAATACTGGCGATATTCGCCATTTCCACGTTCCTTTGGACTTCCAACCTCGCGGTGTTTATCAAGAGATTCAATATCGCGCTCGTGAGGACCGATGGGACACTGCTATCGCGCCTCGATGTTGCCGACTTCTCGACGGAGAAGTTACGCTATTTCAGTGACATCTTCTTCGTAATTTCGGTATGAAGTCACTCGTTCCTTCAGTCGCATCCTCGCGTCTCACGCCGTTGCAGTATCTCCTAGGCGATGCTCTCATAGCGGTATGTGCTAGTGCTACGGGACCACAATCTGCCTTCCCGTCTGACGTCAGTTTGTTAGTGGCGTTTGGTGATACTGGGCGGGCGGTCCATATGGATCGGCCTTTCTATGTTCATTCTCTGGATAGGTTCCTTGGGTAGGTCAATGGTTAAACGCTGGAGGCTTTATAAATAACTGAGTATTGGTCTTATAGCGACTGGATTTGGACTCATTGGGTGCTTGTCCCATGCTCATTTCCCCGCGCCGGAATTCCTTCCACCGTTGTGTTCCACGCTCGAGAACGCCAGTTGGGTCTTCTCCCTGGCTTTGAACGCTCTCTCGACAGCTATCCTGTCTCGGATTGCCTGGTATGTAGCATATATTCCAGGCGATGGGTCATTTCTAAGTGCATCCCTCCAAGGCTTCATCGGCGGAATGTAAGCCGTCACATCAGCTCTAATGGGAGGACTCTGGCGGACTACGCGCTATCCACACTTGCAATTTCAGGCGTTGTTTACTTCTTGCTGGGGGTAATGCCATAATGCCTCTTCAATATTGAAAAGAACGACTCACCGATAGTTTCAGGTTCCACGGCTCACGGCGTTCGCCAATCAGACCGTCAACCCATTCCCCTCCTCATTTACGTACGCCACAGAGATCATAGAGTCGATGCTCTATCAGATTGTGGTAAGCTCTACACCTGATACGCTCACACGCAGAGAATGCCTGACGAATGACTCCTCAGGGGCTTTACCCGACGACCGTCATTGTAGTCCTGCTGTATCGATCTGACGGCCTAGGAGAGAGGGGACACTCGACCTTGACGGTGGTTACAAGCGCAGAAGACAGCAAGCTTGGAACCGTGCCGCGAAAGACTCGTACTGCGACGGGGTTGATTGTGATGGACAGTGCCGAAGACGATTTGAGCACAAGCTCTGTTCATTTCCATGTGGTCTGAATATCTGAATGTCCGTCTGTATGTACCGTATCTATCCTCCGCCCTCCCGTTATTATCTGAACATCCTTAACGAGAGAGTTTCCACGCGTTTGATCTCCGATCGCGAGCGCTCGGACTTATCGGCGCTTCCTCATGCTGCCTCTCGAGTCGTGCAGGTTCATGCACGCACTTACTATCCATCTAACCTCAGACTCCAGAGCCACAGAACCTCAAAATCCCTGAAGGAGTGCTTTTGTGTACCGAACAAACAGAAAAATAAAACAAAAAAGTCCGGTATGAATAAAACGAAAAGAAAAGAAAAAAAGGGATCTCGGAGAAAGTCTAACAAAAGTGCGAGGTAAGAGTCCTGATGTACGCCTACTGACCGTTGATGATGACGTCGGCCGCCTTCTCGGCGATCATGTACACGGGAACGACGATGAAGAAACCCGGAATCTGCGCATAGGAATGCAGGTGAGTTATATTGCACCTCTTCGCTATGAAGACGAGAAAGCTACGTACCCTGGGGAAGACACTGGCATCGACGACACGGAGCCCCTCAACACCGCGCACGCGGAAGTTAGAGTCAAGGACGGCCATTGGGTCGCCGTCAGCGCCGATGGGCGCAGTGCACGAGGCGTGGTGGCCCCACGCCTGGTCGCGTACCCAGTCGCGCGTCGACGCGTCGTCCTGGTGGTCCGGGCCAGGGTACTTCTCGGTGAAGTCCGCGGAGAAGGGGATGTGGTCGTGATGCGTCTTCATCTCGCGCACGTACTGCACGCCCTCGAAGATCGCCTGCAAGTCACTGCGAAAAAAATGTCAGGGCCCTAGCACTTCAATCGCGGGTCTGCGTACCGCTGGTCCTCGCCGTTAGCGGTGGTGCCGCTATCGTACTGCGCGAAGTTGATGGCCGGGACGTCTTGCGGGTCGGCGCTGTTGAGCTGGACGGTGCCCGCGCGGTTGCCGGTATGCGCCTTGAGGATAGCCCAAGTCCACGTGCGCGAGTTGTTGACCGCGACCTCGGCGTACCCAGGGAAGTAACCATGGAAGTCAGCCGGGCCGCCGAAGATGAACAAGTCGGGGTCATGCTCCGCCACGCTCGACTTCTTCACGAGCGCGAGCGCGAAGCCGTCAGAGGCGTAAGGGCCGCGATCGCCGTTCGGGTTCTCCTTCCACTGCTTCAGGCACGGGTCGGTGCCTTCGGGACCGTAGTTGAACGTGCAGTCCGTGGTGGTCGAGAAGTCGCTCGTCGTCGTGCTGATGACGCCGATCTCGTAGCGGTCCTGGAGGTTCGTGCCGACTCCGGGGAGGTCGACGACGACGGGGATGTTGAACTTCTCGAGCTCCTCCTTCGGGCCAATGCCAGACAACTTGAGCAATTGCGGGGTGTTGAACGCGCCGCCGGCGAGGATAACCTCCTTCGTCACGCGAACTTCACCGCGCACGCCCTTGTCGCCGGCGAAACGCGGGTCGGCCTTGTAGAGCGCCTTGCCCTGGATATATTCGACGCCGACGGCTTTGGGAGTCGCGGACGTCTCGTCGTAGAGAACTTTCGTAACGAGCGTGTTCATCTGGAGGTCGAGCGGGTATTTCTTTGAGCCGTCCTCGTTCTTCGCGTTCAGCACGGACACGATGAACTCGCGCGGGCCGTTGCGCTGGCCGCCCGTCATCGCGATGGGAAGCTGGAACAGGCCCTCCGTCTGGTCGCGGTCGGGGTAGCCGTGGTTGAGGTCGCGCGTGAGGATGTCGATGACGGATGCGACGCCGCCGAGGATGCTGTTGCCCGTCTGACGCGCGGCAGCAAGCAACCAGCCCGCGACCTTAAGGTCCTTGATCGCCAGCGTGGAGCTCGCGCGCGACACGCCAAGCCAGCCGTCCAATCCGTGCCCAGTCGTGTCGACGTCGTACTCGAGACGCTCGACCTTCTGGTAATACTTGCGCATGTTGTCAGCGTTCCACGAGTTGTCGCCCGTGAGCGTGGCGATGTTGTTCCAGTCGGACGCGTGCGGGTATATATTGACGAGCGCGTTGTGCGAGCCGCAGCCGCCGAGCGTCGCCGCACGCGGGTATAGGATGCCCTTCTGGGTGCTGCCAGCCGGGGGGGTCGAGCCGATATACTGCTGGCCGTCGGGCGTCGTGTAGGTCATCTTGTTGTCGCGCGCCGCACGCTCCTCGTCGGCGTAGTGCTTGACGAAGAAGTCCCAGCGCATCTCCGGGTCCTCGGTCGACTTGATGTGGAACGCGGGGACCTGCTCGTTGATGTTGTCGCTGGACAAAAGCGTCAGGTCATGTTCAGGTACGCATATAGGTCTTGCGCGCGCACCCAGAGTCGCCACCGGCCTCGAGCAAGAGAACCTTGTGGCCAGCGAGCGCAAGACGCGCCGCAAGGGGACCGCCACCGGCGCCAGAGCCGACAACGACGTATTCGTAGTCAGTCACGTTGCGAGTAGCATGCTCTGCTCCGACCGTAAGCTTCGAACCAAGGCGCAAAACGCAAAACGCAAGGACGTACGGATGGGGTTCGCGGAGGCGAGCACGACAAAGGTCGTAAGGAGGGTAAGGACGCGGAAATGCATCGCGAGTGGAATAATAAGGTATTAAGTACGGCGAACGGGGAAAATGGGAAAGAAAGGGGCGAAAAGCCAAAGGGGGTGGTGAAGAGAGGATCTCGCGATCCGCACGTCTGGTGTCCTTATATAGATCTGTCGTGCATGTGAATCGTGCGATGATGGATTCCCAAAGTGCTGCGTCGTATGGATCCGGCGCTGACGGTTACGCGCGTGCATCAAGCAGATATCGATGCTGTGCGCAGGGGGGCAGGAAAGTGAGATCCCGAAGACAAATTGCCAGTTCCCTTTGCGTGTGAGTAGAGAGGGGACCTATACGCGAGGTTCGTCATCACACGAATGCAGAATTGGAGATTCGAGGCGTGTTCTTACCTGCGCGAGTCTGAACGTGGAGACGAATCATATGCCCTGCCCTTTTCGAGGAGCGGCTATACGTGCGTCGACCTAATTTTCTCTCGCTTACATGCGTCGTCGTCGTCGTAGAACGTGATTCTTGCGGATAATGATAATGATGATGATCGTGTCTTCATCTGCGCAGTGACTGGTGTGGCGGTGACGGAGGAAGCTAGCGCACGCCTTGTAAGTCCGCTCAAGAGATTCTTCGCCCCGTCGGTCCATCTTGGAAAATATTTAGAGGTTCCGTGTTGGATACTTAGGCTACACCGACCGACACCATGTTGCCTCAGAAAGCGTCACGTCTGTTCGAGAGAACGCACACAGCGTTATAAGGGGTGCCCACGTGAAGGCCAGAGGTTGAACGCAGATCGTTGAATTTTCCCTGTATACCGCAACCTTCAGCGTCAGATTTTCTACCAGCGCCGCCTATGCTACTCACCTTATAGTCATGATACCTCACGATACTCAGACAGCGCGGACGGACGGACGGACGGACGGATGAGCACACTCGCGGGCAGGTTTCCTCCGCGCAGGCACCATATGGAAAGGGAAGATCGAATTAGGACACAAGTCTCAAAGTAGGGTACTCTGGGTACGGCGCGCCTGCTAGAGCAGCGGCGCCGATCGGCGCCATGGAAGCAAGAAGGAAAGTGACTTGAGCGGAGTTCTCGCGTCTCAACCTTCACCTCGTCCTATAAATTGCGAGACTTGACGCACAACTGCGCTTCCTATGCCGCAAAATATCACTCTCTATACAGGGAGGCTTACGCTGCACTATAGAGCTTCGGCAGCTCCGCGTTTTCCTGCCATCGAGCGATGCGTCCAGTGCACTGGCAGTTCCTCGTCCTAATCATCTTCATTATCGTACGAGCATTGCCTTAGCTCTGTGAGCACAGACTTCATATTACCAGAGGTCATGCGGATCTCGGACACCAGCAGCGACTCAGACTGCCTCGTCGAAACTACTGGCGACGGCGACGTGACCCATCTCTGCCAACGGTCCCACCAGGACAGTCATCTCACGACTCTAAGCCGCCTCATAGCTACATCTGAATTTTCTCTTCGTCAGGACCGCGACAAAGAGTCGCGTCAGACTCGGTCTTGAGGCTCGGATGCGGCGGGATCTGCAGCTTCATTCTCGGACGAGAACTCGACTCACGCGCTAGATACAGCTCCCCATCTCTCACGCTAGACCTGTAGCACACCAGTCCACCAATATTGTAACAGTTTCCGAGCGTGTGGAACGTGTTCACTGCCCATAAACACCTACTTATTGCCTCGCCTCACAGAGTCCCTGAAGTTGCACCGAGCGCTGCTAGCGATTACCACTCTGGAGCTCGAAACTGAGAGTGCTAAAATGCGCCTTGAGCTCCTTGGCGACCGTGGTTGCGCTATTCCAACCTGTCAGGTGGCGATCAACTGTGGATGAATCCTAGTCTCCTCTTGAGGGGGAAAATGCAATGGCACTTGCTCCAGTGTTGGCTGGCTCACGCGAATCCTGCGTTCTGTCTGGGAGAAGAATGAATCAGAGCGCAGGGTCTGCGCGCGGAGCACCCAAAGCAATTATAAAGAGAAATCACGTTGTCTTGTAACAGTCTTATCGTACAAGGAAATGGGACAGACTGTCTAGTTGAGGCGGCGTTAACGCTGTACTGCACAGTGCATGTCGATTGCCAGGAGATGCGGAAAGCAATGCCCCAGGCAACGTTATAATAACGGCGGTTCCGGAAAGTTTCCGACTGGGCTACATTGACGGAGAAGATTCTCATTGGGATGACGCTTTTTCCCGGCGGCAGTTTGCGCGTCTTGCCTTTGCTCGGTTCCCGTCGCACCTCAGCTTCCCGTTGAACGCCGCTGCCGCGATCGTAATCATTGCTGCCGACTATTAGCCAAGCCTAACCTCTTGTTCTGCTCTTTCCTGTCTCGTTGACGGGGATCTTCACAAGTTTCAGGTGTGGCTGGCTCGTTTAGCGCATCTGCTGCCTCGATACGGTCTCGGATTCGACATCTATCTCTACCGAGCGCAGTGCCGTTTCTCTTATCGATTCAGCGCTCGGCCCTCTTCCCTTTCCTGTGCGAGGATCACGTTGGAATCTCTACACAGCGGGCAGCTCGCCGCGCCACCAGAGGCTGTGGTCCCCTTCTTCCCGAACGCTACGTACCCGCGGGTTGACTCTCTCTTGCCTCGGTCTTGATGTCTACGCGGGACTTCATGCTACGTGCGCTGCGTTGTCAGCTGACACACAACTTGCTCCCTCTCCGCACAACCCCCTCGGGCGTCTTGGCGCTCATCCGGGAATGTCCAATGACGGCTATCCGAGTGGAATGACCTGATACCCGCGGCACCTTTGGATTTCCGGTGCTTAGGCGGCGAACGTGGACTCAACAGAGCACCTTCCGGGACCCAGAGTTTATAAGCGTGTTCCTTTGCACGCGTCGCATCTGCGTCCTTCTTCGACGCCGCGATGCTCGTTTCAGAGGCCCTCTCCGTAGCTCTTCACACGTTGAGACCAGCGGCTAAAGCGATACCGATCGCTGGAGCATGCCTCGATGGTGTTCTAGAAGTCATCGACAATATCCTCACCTTGATTCGGGTACGCATGATCGAGCATAACCCTGCGCCTCGGTATACCAATGAGAGCAGGACGCCGACGTGATAGACGACGCCGTCGTGCTACTTGTTCAGCGCGAGGCAGCACTTTCTCTCCTCGTCTCGGATATGCTCAAGACGGCTGAACGAGGAGC
>KV425993.1:91294-113731 GCA_001632375.1 Exidia glandulosa HHB12029
CGTCGCTTTCTGACTCTATTCGACGCACCGATCTCTTCGTCCGCGCTTCAATCATACCGTTGCGCTGCATGTTTTGCACCCATGAGCACGGTGTTCAAAGTCGCTGTCCAGCACAGTCGTTATGCAAATGGTCTCTCAATACTGTCTTCCCGATCGGAGACGTGGAGCCGACTCATCCTGAAAACTGCGCCAGTCCGCGAGGGTGTCAGCCTCGTGACCGCCTCGCACGATGGCCGGCGGCTTGTCTCTTCGCATGGGGACGGATCCCTGCGCATATGGGACTCATCGTCTGGCGAGTGCTTGTCAGTGCTTGTCGCAACCTCGACAGCACGCGATCAAGCAGATACGGCAAATCTCTACGCTATGGCCTACTCCTCTGAAGGACATATCGCTGCAACGGCCACACAGGACGACATTTGTGTGTGGGATCTGAGGACTATGAAGCGACGAGTCTGCCTTGGGAGTATCTACCGAGTCGTTGCTCTATTTCTGCCACGAAACGACTCTCGCCTCATCATACTTGGAGCCTCAGACAACGCACGGCAAGTGGGGTGGCTGGCAAACGTCTCTCTCAGCGACCCACCGCCCGACGGTGCCATAGCAGTCGGGACGGAATTCGGTCATCATCTGGAGACTATAGATTCAGGGACCATATCATCCTCCGGCAACACCTTCGCGTTTGGTTCGATGTCATATCCTTACGCGACACACGTCTGGAGGACCCGCGGATGCAAACGCATTGCGACTCTAAAGGGACACACCGACTCAGTGACTTGCATAGCTTTCACAGACGACACATGCTCGCCTGCTTCCGTCCTCGTAGCCACCGGCTCGGCCGACCAGACAGCGAGAGTATGGTGCGCAAGAGACCAGAGAGTGCTCGCTATATTCAACCAGCACGAGGATTGTGTAGTATCTGTAGCATGGACCCCAGATGCCAAAATGCTCGCCTCTGCGTCCTGGGATAACACAGTCCGTCTGTGGTGTCTCACGTCGCACGCCTGCCTCGCTGTTCTCCCGCACGGTGCTCGCGTACCTTCTCTCTGCTTCGTACCCTCCTCAGGACGCCGCGGCTCTGTTCTTCTCACTGGATGCGATGACGCGTCTCTTCGACTTTGGGATGCGGAAAGCACTGATAGTGCTGTGCTCGCAAGCGCTATCGAGGCCCCAGTGGAATGCGTTGTATTCTCGAAGGACTGTTGCTTTCTTGCAACCATCTCCGGCAACACCATCGCTGTTTGGAGACCGCGATCTCATCGGCCGATGTTGTTCCAGTATGAAGGGCACCATTTCAACGACCTGCAGTTCTCGCCAGATAGTGCTGTACTCGTAGCGAGTGGCACATTTCCTGGATTATGGATGTGGCGACGCGTCGTGGAAGGATGGACGCGTTCCAGTCGACCTTGGCAGAAGTCTACCACTGCAGCTAGACTCTCCGGAATCGCTTTCTCAGCCAAAGGAGATACAGTCGTGTCGTACTCAGCTGAGAGGATTCACCTCGACGAAGGCGAGTCTGGGCGACGTATTCTGACCATGGACCGGCATGGCAATGCGCCTGTCTCAGTGGTTGCATTCAGCCATACAGACAGGCACATCGCCGAGGTGGACGAACACGGCAATCTATGTGTGTGGGTCATCAACGACGCACGCGACGAGATGATCGTTCGGTATCAATCCGCCCCCTTGCTCTACGCCCTCCTCCGCTCTCCCCTCTGGCTACGCTTCACGCCCGACTCCAACCATATACTCTGCGGAAACGATCAGTGGCAGACTGTCGAGTTCCGTTTACCCCCCGAGCCGAGTCCGAGTCAAGACGTGGCGAAGCTCGAGCAGGTGTGGCCGCTGTCCAAGAAACATATCCCTTCGCATTTTGGATGGAAGGAGGGAGACGACGCCTGGTTGTGGTACCAGAGTAAAGGACGCAGAGAGCCCCGCACGCATGTGTGTTGGCTCCCCGGAGACCGTCGACCCAACGCTGTCGGACCAGAGAAAGAGAAGGTTTATGCATGGTCAGGGAACGTCGTTGCGATTGGGGCTTCGAACGGGACACTTACTATCCTGCGCGTGAATAAAAGTAAAAAAGAGTAGTCTAAGGTCGCTACTTTACGTTTAGAAAATTTGTCCGAGGTACTGTACTAGCTGGACCTGGAGAGACCGTTGACTGTACTGTACCGTTTCGACCGTAGCTTCGATTTTACAATGTAACGTGTAACATCGAGAGTGCGTTAGATATCGGAGTTAAGATGGATTTAAGGACCCTGAGGGTCCCTAGGCTCGTGGGAGTGTGAGAAAAATAAGATAACTATACCATTCGACAGCTCTTGACGAGCACATTCAAACGGTCCGCGGGGGATGACACGAAACTCAACCGTTTCTGACCGGCGTTCACCGCTATTGAACCCGTGATGAAGCTACGGTCGAAACGGTACAGTATGCGTCGTTAGCCCCACAGCAATTACTGTCATGAGACCGGGGACGGACGTACCGTCAGAGTACAATCAAACCTCCTTCACGCTCAAAGCGCCTAGTAATACCTCCCCCGCCCCAACATCCTCTCTCGCATCCTCCAACCGGACGCGAACTCCAAACATCACCGACCTCGTCCCCGCCTTCTTCCCAAGCTGAAGCCGCCTCCGTATCAGTCTCCAACCATTCTCCAACTCCACCTCCTCGTCCGCCTGCCTTTCATCCTCTACAACCAGGTCCGAGAATGCGGGTACGACTTTCACCGACTCCGGAAGAGAAGTTGGTTTGAACACCACCTCCGCCTCTACCTCCACCTCCTCATCGAACGCGACCTCCCGTACACCAACAAACGTCCCGTCCTCCCGACTGACACGAACGGCCCCTCCCTCCCATCCGTCCTCCAAATAAAGGCTCCAGTTCACGTGCCCCTCTCCCATATAACTCCAGTCCTGTCTCGCCATACTGTACCGTTTCGACCGTAGCTTCGATTTTACAATGTAACGTGTAACATCGAGAGTGCGTTAGATATCGGAGTTAAGATGGATTTAAGGACCCTGAGGGTCCCTAGGCTCGTGGGAGTGTGAGAAAAATAAGATAACTATACCATTCGACAGCTCTTGACGAGCACATTCAAACGGTCCGCGGGGGATGACACGAAACTCAACCGTTTCTGACCGGCGTTCACCGCTATTGAACCCGTGATGAAGCTACGGTCGAAACGGTACAGTATCCGTCCACGCGCCGCCCACTTTATCCCCGCGTGCGAAAGTATGACGGCCAGTCCCGGGACAGAATGTAGTGCTGAAGGGGAGGTATGTGGGTAGGGCGAGGTGGAAATGTGCGATGGGGCGGTAGGGTGTGTGATTGCAGAGGGCGGGGAAGAATCCCGGCATTAGTTCCAGGTCGGGTTGTTCGTCATCTTCGTCCGCGGCGGATATCGCGTCGGTCGTAGATATTTTGTCGCTGGAAGTCGTTCCTGGACGCGGAACTCCAGTACCAGGAGGGGACGTCCTGCCTCGGTCGCCGATCCAGAACCGTCTCTCGCGCGCCCACCAGGCTTCCCACCCTTCTTGCCCTTCAGCCCAGCGCTCCTCTTGCGACTCCCACGTCCACGCGGGCGCAAAGAGTGCCGTGCTCGTTCCTATGTACGCAACCTGGTCAGAGGGTGGGCTAGGAGGAAATATTGATGGGATAAGAGGCTCTTGGTACGTACCGGCCGCGCGGATATGGTCCAGCGCCCAGTGCGACTTGAACCCTCCCCCGCCGTGCGTCCCGCGTCCCCAGACGTCGATACCTGTGTAGATGTCCAATGTACTAGTCGTCAGTGCGGGGGTAGCAGGGACGTTCGCCTCCGGTGCATTGGGCCGTGGAGGTGGATGTGGATGGTGCCGGTCCATGTCGCGCACGTACTGTGCGCTGAGCATCGGGTAATGGCCCGCCCATGTATAGTTGGTAAAGAGCTGCAAACGTGAGTTCAGGCGAGGAAGGAAGGAAGAGAAGAAGCGGACGGACCTGCCCAGCAGTGGCGAAGAACGGCGCGTTCGCGGCGCAGAGACGGTCTTGCCATGCCAGGTGACCCGCGTCCGTGACAGAGTCGTACCTTCAACACACGCATCAGCACCAAACTCCCTCTTCAAACAGATCGCGTAAGGACGCACCAAATGACCTGCGCATCTTCACCAACCAACGCACGCATCTCGCTCTTCAACTCCCCGATCCACTCGAGCAACTTCTCCGCATGCGCCCGTCCGCCTGGTAAAGCGACTTCGACGTTCAAAAGCCACCCGTCGAATCCGCGCTCGTGCGCCAGGCGGGCGAGGAGCGATGCGTATAGACGACCGCGGGAGGTGAGGAGGGAGATGTCGGGTTTGGATTCGTCCCATTCGAATATCCTATAATTGTGTCAGAAGGATGTTAAGCGTGTAATTCAGGTGCGACGGACAGAGTTCCGAGGATGGGTACGCCTTCGCGGTGGGCTGCAGTGATCCAACTCGCGGGCGGTGGTGCGACGCGGTAGTGCGAGAAGCTAAAGATAGATCAGGATCAACAACGGCGGGTGTGGGAAGATATGTACTAGATGAAAGTGTCTACGCAGGGCCAGAAGTTGAACGTGTAGCCCATCGCGTCCGGCGGGTCGTTATATCCTCCCTTCGATGTCCGCCGTCAGCTCCAGGGATGATATGTGTACTCAAATCTACCTTATAATCATGGCAGACCTGTTCTTACTCCCTGAGCATTCGCTCTGACGACACGGACTGACGCGGACGCACGAGCAGCCTCGGTCCTTCGCGTGCAGGTCTCCGACGCGACGGTAAGGGCTTTGGAGGGACTGAGTGCGGGTGGTCGAAGTAGGACGCGAGGGCGGCGAGGGACGTAAAGTACGCTGCGTGCGCCGCCGTGCTGGTCGGCGCCATGGAAGTAGGAAGCAAGTAACGTGACGCCGGCGGGGGCCCGGGAGTTGCGCGCCAGCGCTTTTGCAACTTCAATATAAGTATCCTCTCCTCCCCTCAGGCTATAGACCATGAAATTATGTCCCCGAGAGCATGGCACTCCAGGATAAAAGACGTTAGGAACAAGCACTCTGAATAAAATTCACATTTAAACATCGTAGCTCGACACGATCTTGTTACATCCACATGTAGACAACGAGCCTTCGATTATGAGGTGGCTGCTTTACCTCCAGTCGAGGACGGAGTCTACTCGATCTGGCGTTACTGTCCACGCCGGTTCCAAATCGAAGTCGTCGACAAGCGCGAGTAAAGCCGCGACCTCCTGTACGCAACTCTCCACTCGCCCCTTCGAAAATGAGACGCCCTATCCGCGGCGCGTCGTAGCGCAGGTGCGATCGTATGAACCGGGAAACAAGATCGGGAGTGAGCCACGTTATGTACCCGCCAGAGGGCAGCGCCATCGTCGATGCTGCGCAGATGGCGAGCGTCTTCAGTAGCGGAAACGAAAACACTTTATCAGGGGGCAGGAGGAACATGCTTTGTGCGCCGTAGGTCCGATGGGCAGGACCGTAGAGGAGACTCACGCACAACCGCGTTACGGCGCGCATGGCGGGTATCTGCACATCATCGTGGCCAAAGAGATCCTCTGCGACCCCTAACCACGTGACGTTCGCAAAGACGTCCGAAGGTAATAGGTCCTTCAGAATTTTCGGAGAGACCTGGTATGAGCCGCGATCAAACTCCCGTCCATCGACCGGTTGGCACGAGGGGTCCCAATAGGCAAACACCTCGATATCAGGTCCCCTCGACCAGAGTTCCAGAGCCGATGGCGCGGTGCCTGCCAGCATATCCCGCATGTGCGAGAGACATTGCTCAGGCGTGCACTCCCCTGAGATCTTCCCTCGCAGGCTGGGAAGATCGGGGTCCTTGAAACGGCGCATGACATTAATATTGCTCGCGCTGAATGCTGTCAACGAAATGTCTACCACGACGTCGGTCAAGAGAGGCGGTAACTTGATCAGCTCCTGGGACGCATCGACGCGACTGTCCGGCCTAACCTCGAGTGCGAGGATTTCGACGCGCGGAAACAAGTCCAGAATGCGGACCACATTGCCAGATGCGTTCGAATCATCCTCCCAGGAGCTCGCGTTCGCACAACGAAGCCGCTTAACTGCGCGGAGCGCAGAGGACGGTCGGACGTTTGTCAAATCCGTGTGTATCTTGACGAGCTCCAAATGTGGAGCATCGCCGGCGAAGAGTACACCGCCGCCGTCGTCTCGGTCCCAAAGGCTGTTGAACCAGGAAAAGGGATCGAAGAGCTTAAACGTCCTGAGTATCGGTGCCGAACGGCCGCACAAAGCTGCAGTCAGGCGCACAGACGCATTGTGTGAGTTGAAGGTCACGGACAGACTCAGGCAGCGTTGTAAGTTGACCTCGAGACTCTCACACACCTCCGGCCAATTCGCGTCCGTCGCTTCGAGTTCAAGATGCAGCGGGAGAGTAGACGACAAGGAAAGAAGCCGCGTGAGGACGCCTGGGGGGCACACGACCTCGTAGTTCGACAATACTGTCCATACGGACGGATCGTGCATCAGAGCATCGCGCCAGACGTGACACACGCCGGTCGCTCTGACCAGATCTCGCAAGTCGATATATAGCGCGAACACGCTGCAGAAGATGTTGCGTGGGAGGCGTGCAATAGGCCCATTGTCGTTGATACGACGGGCAATGCGAGACACAGCCTGCAGCGTCGACCGGTGTACTGACGCTGCTCGCACAGGCCTGCAATGAACTTGATTAGACGTAGGCGGATCATCGGAAGGCGTGTACTACTCAACGATAATCGAAGTCCTAGGTGACGGTATAGTATAAAGTAGGCCGCTGTCTGCTCGTCGATAAGCGACATGGTGGTCCAGGTGTAACGAGCACAGCCCGTACGCGTTCAGTTGCGCGTCGTGCAACTGGTGCCGACAGTGCGCGAGCAATACGGACATCTCCCCTATTCGTGACGCGTGACAGGCGGGCAGGAACACAGCATGCAGTCTTTTCTTTGGAGACTTGCTCTAGAGCGGGTATGAGTACTGACGGGTATGGGATAGAGCGCTCGGGGTCGCGTCAAGAATACGAGCGCCCGGCAGACTCGGAAGTCGAAGTCGGAAGGTGAGGAAGAGATGCGCTTTTTCCCGACCGTGCCTGGACTACTCACGTGACAGAAGCCAGCGTCTGTTCGGCTTACCACGACGCACACTGATGTTACATGTCGCACTTGTGCCAATTGATTGCTGTGGAAGACACGGCTAGATCTATCTCGGGAGGACCGATTCCGACGCTGGGATTTCGAGAGAATTTGGCATTGTAGCTCAGTCTCTAGCAGTTGCGCATTTCACTGGTTTCGCAAGAACTGTAAGGCTTGTGCGATGAGGGTTCAGGCCTTCGATGGTCGAAGAACGTACTTAACAGAGTCGAAACGGCTCGTATACGTACTTCCGACACTCGAAGGCCAAGCGTTTGAATATAACTTGACGCAGCGCAGGCAGGTACGCGTAGGCCAGTGCATGAGTAGACTGGAGATGGAGGATTTGTTGTCCGAGCGCGCAAACTCCGCGCAAAGTTGCTTGCCTCCTGCTTCCATGGCGCCGACCAGCACGGCGGCGCACCCAGAGTATTTTACGTCCCTCGCCGCCCTCGCGTCCTACTTCGACCACCCGCACGCAGTCCCTCCAAAACCCTTACCTGCGCGTCGGAGACCTGCACGCGAAGGACCGAGGCTGCTCGTGCGTCCGCGTCAGTCCGTGTCGTCAGAGCGAATGCTCAAGGAGTAAGAAATAGGTATGCCATGACTATAAGGTGCGTGGTACGTACAAATTTGACTATTGGTGCATTAATATTCGCAGGGAGGATATAACGACCCGCCGGACGCGATGGGATACACGTTCAACTTCTGGCCATGCATAGACACGTTCATCTAGTACATATCCTCCTGTACTCGCCGTTGTTTATACTGATATATCCCTAGCTTTTCGCACTACCGCGTCGCGCCGCCGCCCGCGAGCTGGATCACAGCAGCCCACCGCGAAGGCGTACCCATCCTCGGAACTTTGTACGTGGCACCCTTCATTACCCCCATACATCCTGACCCAATTGCTATTGTAGGATATTCGAATGGGACGAATCCAAACCCGACATCTCCTTCCTCACATCCCGCGGCCGTCTATACGCATCGCTCCTCGCCCGCCTGGCGCACGAACGCGGATTCGACGGGTGGCTTTTGAACGTTGAAGTCGCTTTACCAGGCGGACGGGCGCATGCGGAGAAGTTGCTTGAGTGGATTGGCGAGTTGAAGAGCGAGATGCGTGCGTTGGTTGGGGAGGATGCGCAGGTCATTTGGTACGTCCGTACGCGATGTGCTTGAAGAGTGAAAACGGTGCTGACGCGTGACTTACTATGCTTGAAGGTACGACTCTGTCACGGACGCGGGTCACCTGGCATGGCAAGACCGTCTCTGCGCCGCGAACGCGCCGTTCTTCGCCGCCGCGGGAAAAGTACGTTCAAGTTCCTGTCCCGTTTATTTTCCTCCATCATTGTACTCACGTTTTGCAGCTGTTCACCAACTATACATGGGCGGGCCATTACCCGATGCTCAGCGCGCAGTACGTGCGCGATATGGACCGACACCAGCCACATCCACGCCCGTCAGCGTCCGATACACAGGACAATGCACAGGAGGCGAGCGTCTCTGCTACCCCCTCGCCGACGACTAGTACTAGTACATTGGACATCTACACGGGTATCGACGTCTGGGGGCGCGGGACGCACGGCGGGGGAGGGTTCAAGTCGCACTGGGCGCTGGACCATATCCGCGCGGCCGGTACGTACCCATCGATATTTCTCCTATACTCCTACCGTCCTTCCCCTCTGACCAGGTTGCGTTCATAGGAACGAGCACGGCGCTCTTTGCACCCGCTTGGACGTGGGAGTCGCAAGAGGAGCGCTGGACACAAGTACAAGAACAGGGCGGAGACGGAGGAAGGGGATGGGAAGGCTGGTGGGCGAGGGAGAGACGGTTCTGGATCGGCGGGAGGACGCCGCCTGGTACTGGAGTTCCGCGTCCGAGCGACTCTGGATCTGCTTCATCTTCGTCTTCATCTGCACCCGCACCCGCTCCAACCGAAGACGCCGATGAGGAGCAACCCGACCTGGAACTGATGCCGGGATTCTTCCCCGCCCTCTGCAACCATACACCATACCGCCCCATCGCACACTTCCACCCCGCCCTGCCCACATACCTCCCCTTCAGCACTACGTTCTGTCCCGGTACTGGCCGTCACCTCTTCGCGCGCGGGGAGAAAGTGGGCGGCGCGTGGACGGATATGGGGAGACAGGATTGGAGTTATATGGGACATGGGGGTGTGGATGGGGACGTGAAGTCGGGTGTTTATATGGAGGACGGATGGGAGGGAGGTGCGCTTCGGATCGTCGTTCGTGGGGACGGGACGTTTGTGGGATTGCGGGAGATCGCGTTTGAAGAGCCGGACCCGGACAAGGAGATGGAGGTAGAGGCGGAGGTGGCGTTCAAACCACTAGTACCCGCTCTTCCCGAGTCGGCGAAGGTTACGGTCGTACCTACGTTCTTGGACCCAGCGGTGGAGGAGGAAGTGGACGAGGAGGAGGAATTGGAGTCGGAGAATGGTTGGAGACGGATACGCATGCGGACTCGGGTTCAGCTTGGGAAGAAGACGGTGATGTTTGGCGTTCGCGTTCGGTTGGATGGAGGGGATGGGGATGGGGATGTCGGGGCGGGGGAGGTGTTACTCGGCGCACTCAGTGTGCGGAAGTGTGTGCAGGAGAAGTGATCGTACTTGCATAAAGGGGCTGTCCGTCTCCCGTCTTAGTGCACTGCAGCCGCTCGCAGGGACAGTGTGCGAGGGACCATGTAGTACGTCCCGACAGTCTGCGCTTCCTCGTGACTCGTGACTCAGTGTACCCATTCTCGCAGGTTCCTTACATTGTAATGCGGAAGTTGATATCCTCGTACCTTGTTCGTATCATCACCTCGTCATACACTCGGACCGCCACATCTACCCGCATTCACCGGTCCTCTTGTTCTCTCATCTACGCCCGACATATGGTGGTAGTGTCGGACGTTGCAGTTATGGCTTTGACGACGCAAGTCCCAGCGCACTGACGTACCGTGACATGCTCGTCACTCTACACCACCAGCCGTTACTGTCAACCCGATACCCTGGTTCCGCGATCCGCGGATTGAGTGGATAACGGACTCCAAGTAAAGACCGTTCGGTGCAGATACCGTCTGGGTATCTGGTATGTTCCCCGCTTCGTCCTCGGTCGCCGCACAAATGGCTCCTCAGCCTCCTCCTGGCAAATGGGGCGATCGCGGATCTTCGCACCGATTACAGCACAGTAAACAGCACCCATACTCGCTTGATTGGTCTACTTTCAGAGCAGTAATTTGCTCACGGTCCTGTACCCAACTTGGAACCGTTCTACGCCGGATATCATATTGTAACTCTCGGAATTCCATATACTCTGCGTGGCACTCATATATGAGCAAGGTCGACGATCAGGTTCCGCTCTCGAGCGCGCGTGGGATGATCGAAGACTGTCGACATGTCGTTCGGGTTCGTACGTCGCGGACACTTCTCTCTAGTTCCACGAGACAACATCCCATTTCGATCTCCTGAGCAGAACTCCTGCAGTGTGCGTTTTGCCGCGGCCTGCGTCCGTGTTAAGACGCGGCGGTACCGACGTGTCCAACTATCCGCACCTCTTCACGGACCCGAAGATTAATGCGCTGGGTGCGTGGGATTCGCTTACTAGATCTTGGATGCGACGATCGTGACATCTCAGTCTGTGTCCGTGGGGTGGCTGAGCGTCCACACGGAGCGGGGGTTCTCCATTGGGGAACCTCAGGCTTTCGTCTTACTTTATCCTATCCTACCCTATCCACAACGCTAAACCATAGGTGGGACGTGAACGCCGCGCGGGACCGTCTCTCATCTCCTGCCCACACCGTCGACAGATGTCGCAGGGGGCTACATAAACCGCACCTCCAGTTGGGATCATTGGGGTTACAAGGTCTCTTTACGCGATGACCGACATCACAGTCTCCGATGCGAACGTGCTCAACCTCAACATCTCCGCAGTAATTCTCGCAGCTCTATGTGGCCTTTTTGGTACGAATACATACCCTTGCTTTCAACTAATGTGCTTATAGGAGGATTAGGAGTGTATTCTATGCTGTTCCTCGTCTCCGTGTGGTCGACCTATCGCCACAAGTCGGACGCTTCCCGTCGTCTCCGTATCGTCACCATAGTCCTGTACGTCACGGACACCAATACTGGAGGGGTGATAGTACTGACTGAGTCGCAGCTTCGTCACGCTCCTCATCCACTTCATTACCAGATCTCTACAGTTCGCGCGCTCGCGCAACCTCAATCCCTCTGATACCGAGCTCTACAAGTGGTCCATTCCTCTCCTAGTCGTCGGAAAGTACGTTGTCGAATACCGACGCTTGGTCGAGCTGTACTCACGCCCGAGCGCGTCAGCGTCACTACTACGTTCGCGGGATTATGCTCAGACGGACTACTCGCATGGCGCTTTTACATCATTTTCGAGAGAAAGTGGTGGGCAAAGGTACGTGTCCCCCCAGCTCAGAGTCAAACTTGACCTGACACATCGATTTCAGTGGATCCCAAGCACATTTGTCGTGATCAACGCCCGTACGTCCTCCTGGCTCCCGAGGGTTAACTTATCCTCACCGACGATCGACGTCGAGCAGTCCTATGCTGGTCCGCAGATGCCCAACATCTTGCAATCTATCACCATCAGGAGCTTTATGAAAACGTCCTCCTCGACGTGACGTTGAAGATCACTGTCGCATGGGGCTGGCTCATGTTCGCCATCAATACAACTATGACCGGCCTCATCCTCTATAAGATTTTGTGGGTCTCGCTTCATGGTTCAATACTCGACGTACGCTCATGACACTCTCCCGTCCAGGTCCGTGTCCCGCGGGGTGGAGAACACGAAGTCACGGCTGCAGACGGCCGTTGTGGTTCGCGCGCTGATCGAGAGCGCGACTGTAACATGGATCGGGCTGCTCATTTATGAAATTGCGAGTCTTGCTCCTACTGGGGGTATTACGGTACGCAAAAGTCATACATGCGCGCACTATCTCACTTTGTTGCGTGCAGACGAACTACGACGTCGGCTATGTCATGGCTTCCATACTTCCCGTGTTCTTTGTGCGTCCTTCGATTCATCCCCTTCAAGTTATCGCGCGCGAAAGCTCTCAACTTGTCGGATATTACAGGGCATCTCTCAGACCCTCATCACGTTCCGTCTGGGAGTCACGAAGGAACTGAGCCAGTCAGCGGCTCAATCGTCCAACCAGTCTCGGTGGATGCATAGCAACAGCGACACGACGAGCGGTACGGCGGTGGTGCACATTCGTAGCCCGCTGTCCGAGTCGGCAACTAAGCAGGACGAGAGCGAGTTCGATCTTGAACTCAGCGAGTTGCAGCGCGAGAAGCTACAGGTGTGAAGATGATTGCCTCGAACCGGTGTTTTAGATATATGTATGCACTGTCAAGTGGTTTGTACGACACCACAATCGATTCATATTCCTTCTTCCCCCCATGGAGACGGTAGTGCTACTGAAAGATATGGGGGGTTGAGCGCCCTACGCATAAGAATCTCACAGTCTGTGGAGCAGGTTCCCGCTGCCTCTAACGTGCTCCGGTGTCCTCCCGGCACTCACGAGACGTAGGCATCATATTAGAAGTAGAGTGATATGCGTCTTGAATTCCGAACGCAGTGGTCTTTGGTTCGATGACAGGGACGAGGTTGCGAATCTCTAGATACAAAGTCACCAATAGTGCGCTGAACGCCGCTTAGAAGTGATTTACTGGACTTCATTGTCACAATAGCACGCTCTTGATTCCTCTCAGTAGCGGGTCGGTTTTGAGATGGGATGTACAGTAGTGCCTGAGTATTTCTACGTCACGAAAGGATACATTTGATTTCCGCCCTTTGCCAGCCCGGAACATTGGACGCGTCGTCGATCGTAATGGATTCGAAGCGTTCCCAAGCTATGTCAGACGGCGGCGCCCCGCGTCGTGCCCGTGCGGCGCGCACAAGGCTGTCGGAGTCATCGGGTTCGATGTGTACGTCCTTCAGCGAAAGGCGCTTGAGTTTCGGCCACAGGTGTTGTGCGGCGTCTGTGGTACAGAAGGAATCAAAAAACCTTGCCGGTATAGAGACGAATAAGAGCTCCACGTCAACAACGTAGCGAAGATTGCGTAGCGATGGGATGTCGCCGAGATCGAGGGCCGGCCCAGCCAACTGCAGGCGCACAAGCGATTGGGGACATCCAGAAAAGAACGCTTGTAGATCGCGAAATCGCGTCTCGGTGTTGAGCAGTCGGATGAACAAGGACGTCAGCTGTGGCATTGCGAGAAGAGAAGGACAATGTTTCAGCAGCGATGGTGCTCTATGCCGGAGAACCAAGCGTTTCAGCTGAGGGAGCTGAACAAACTGCTCCAAATCACTTCCGTCATCCGTAGAGGCACAAAGCACAAGGTGTTGTAGCTGCGGTGTACGACGAAGTGTCGCAAACAACGCCGACCGAGGGACAAAGTCGGACCCAAGATGCAAACGTGTAAGGGTGTTGACGGGCGGTGACGCGTCTACCCAGGCAATGGGAAGGTAATCGATGTAAAGCCGCTGAAGTTTGTGCGTGTCTCGAAGGTAATGTGGGAGTACTTCAGACCAAAGCGTCTGGGCTGCTGAATGCTGGCCGTGGACATCTTGGCGGATATAGATCTCTTCGACTCGTGGCATCGAAGCGCGCAAGTAGCCCGCGAGGGCAGGATATGACACATTTGCCCCGATCCTGCAGTAAAACCGTCCCCATCTCGTGATGTGCTCGCATATTGCGGCGAACATTCTGTTGAATATTTCTGATGACGGCGATGAAACGTATTCCACGAGGACCTCGAGGTCGACCGCCTTGGAGCGCTGGAGTATCAGAGATACATGCGACGCAAAGGCTGGATACATCGCGCCATTGGGCAATGCGACGTACGACCAGAGGGATGGGGTGGTAAGTGCAGTCTGACGCCAGTACGTGCAAACACGGGCCAGGGTATACGGCGCCTTCGCTAGCGAGAGGTCATAGGAGGCCATATAAGGCGGTTCCGGCCACCGGCCATTGTCGTGAGCGCGAACGGCGTGCTGAAAAATGTATGACAAGACGTCCTTCGGGAATGTCGACATCGGGCTGAGCGCCGACCGTTGAGCAGCCACGGAAAGACGCAGCGCATCCCGCCTGGGAACAACGTCCGCTTTCCACTCACGCGCGGCGCGCAGCGAAGTCTCCAGAGCCACAATCTGCGCCTGAATCGAGGTGACTGCCGTCTCCGCGTCCAAGGCTTGCGCCTCGAGCTCGTCGAGTGCGCTCTGGTCTCGTGCTAAACGCTGACTACGGATGTCATCCTGACTCAAGAGTGTCGACGCCTTCATGGCCTTTGCTACCGATAGCGTGAGGGGTAGAGACAAGCAGGTGCCGGCTTACGCCGATCATCGCGTCAGGCAAATTTCTCATATCTACCCACCTAAATACACAGCATGTGTACGGCGCCCTACTACTGTATAATTCCAGAACAAGCCCCCTAAATAGGTAGGTTTCACCCTCAAACATCATATTAGCTGAACGGAACACAATTCGATCTTGTCACATCCGCACGTACACAATCAGTGCCTACAGTCGTTTCTGTCGGTCGGTTTACCTCCAATCGAGGACGTAGTCTACTCGATCTGATTTTTCTACCCATGCCGGCTCCCAATCAAAGTCATCGACAAGTGCGAGTAAAGCAGCGACCTCCTGCACGCAGCTTTGAACGAGTCTCGCCCCTTCGAGTATGAGACGCCCTACACTCGGCGCGTCGTACAACAGGTGCGATCGTATGAACCGCGAAATCAGATCGGGAGTGAGCCACGTTATGTACCCGCCAGAGGGCAGCACCATCGTCGATGCTGCGCAGATGGCGAGCGTCTTCAGTAGCGGAAATGAGAATATCTTTTCGGGGGGTAGTAGGAATATGCTTTGTGCGCCGTAGGTCCGATAGGCAGGACAGTAGAGAAGACCTACGCACAACCGCGTTACGGCGGGCATCGTGGGTATCTGCACATCGTCGTGCCCAAAGAGATCCTCTGCGATCCCTAACCACGTGACGTTTGCAAACACTTCGGAAGGTAATAGGTCCTGCAGAATTTTCGGAGAGACCTGGTATGAGCCGCGATCAAACCGTCCATCGCCTGGGTCCCAATACGCAAACACCGCGAGATTCGGTCCCCTCGAATCGAGTTCCAGAGCCGATGGCGCAGTGCCTGCCAGCATGTCCCGCATGTGCGAGAGACATTGCTCAGGCGTGCACGCCCCTGAGAGCTTCCCTCGCAGGCTGGGAAGATCGGGGTCTTTGAAACGGCGTATGACATCGCCCGCGCTGACTTCTGTCGACGAAATGTCTACCACGACGTCGGTCAAGAGAGGCGGCAAATTGATCAGCTCCTGGGACGAGTCGACGCGACTGTCCGCCCTAACCTCGAGTCCGAGGATTTCGACGCTCGGAAACAAGTCCAGAATGCGAACCACACTGCCAGATGCGTTCGAAAGATCCTCCCAGGAGCTCGCGTTCGCACAACGAAGCCGCTTAACTGCGCGAAGCGCAGAGGACGGTCGAACGTTTGTCAAATCTGTGTGTATCTTGACGAGCTCCAAATGTGGAGCATCGCCGGCGAAGAGTACACCGTCTCGAGGAGCATCCCATGGCCGGTACCAAGGGCTGTTGAACCAAGAAAAAGCATCGAAGAGCTTGAACGTCCTGAGTATCGGTGCCGAATGACCGCACAGAGCTGCAGTCAGGCGAACAGACGCAATGTGTGTGTTAAAGGTCACCGCCAGACTCAGGCAGCGCTGCAAGTTGACCTCGAGACTCTCACACACCTCCGGCCAATTCGCCTCCGTCGCTTCGAGTTCAAGATGCAGCGGGAGAGTAGACGACAAGGAAAGGAGCCGTGTGAGGACGCCTTGGGGGCACACAACCTGGTAGTTCGACAGTACCGTCCACACGGACGGATCGTGCATCAGAGCATCGCGCCAGACGTGACAAACGCCGGTCGCTCTGACCAGATCTCGCAAGTCGATATATAGCGCGAACACGCTGCAGAAGATGTCGCGTGGGAGGCGAGCAATAGGCCCATTGTCGTTGATACGACGGGCGATGCGAGACACAGCCTGCAGCGTCGACCGGTGTACTGACGCTGCTCGCACAGGCCTGCAATAAACTTGATTAGACGTAGGCGGATCACAGGAAGGCGTATACAACTCAACGATAATCGAAGTCCCAGGTGGCGGTATAGTATAAAGTAGGCTGCCGTCTGCTCGTCGATAAGCGACATGGTGGTCCAGGTGTAACGAGCACAGCCCAACTTCGACGTCCGGGAACGCGTTCAGTTGCCCGTCATGCAACTGGTGCCGACAGTGCGCGAGCAATACGGACATCTCCTCGATCCGTGACGGGCGGGCTGAAACACAGGCTGCAGGTTTTCTTTTAGATTTGCCAGCGATTGCGCTTCCAGTCAAATAGTCCGGTCACCCTGCTATCGAGCGGGTATGAGTACTGGCTGCTATGGGCTAGGGCGCTCGGGGTCGCTCAAGAAGACGAAGCGCCCGGCAGACTCAGGAAGTCGGAAGTCGGAAGGTGAGGAAGAGATGCGCTTTTTCCCGACTGTGCGTCGCAGAGGAGACTACTCACGTGACAACTCTTTCGGAGTGTTAAGACGTGACATTATGTCAAGGTCGTTTGAGGAACTAATAATCATTCTGGAAGGCCGTTCTCTATTGGGCGTTGGTTGGATGAGAACTCCATAGGTAATCCGGTGAGGCGCTGGCAACTTTCCCGGGCGCCGGGTCATGTGTGTTGTGGCTGCCAGACGTACGGATGGGCCCAGCCGTACGCCCTCTCCTCCTGTACAACTCCAGCAGCATTCCATTCCTTCATCCCCACTGTCACAGCTCGGCTACCCCGTCGACATCACTGCCAACCCATGGCCAGAAAAACAAGGCGGGACACCGTAGCAGACCTGGACGACCTCACGGACGAGATCGATGACATTTCCTCGCGTCCTCTCAGGTATGGTGGGACATCGGACATCTATCAGGGCACATGGTTTCAGGACGCGGGCTGTTTGAAAGCGTGCCGTACTACGAAAGTGTGCAGAGCGGCACACTCACAGTCATCGCGATGACTGACGGCAGTCTAAGGTTGCACTCAAAGTCATTCGACCAGTCAATCCAAAGGATGTCAGGGCGCAGTGCCGCGTGCGTTCACCATAGTCACATCATGCCTCCCTGCATCCTCTAACGGCGAATGTCATCTCAGCGCCTACGCCGCGAGATATCCGTCTGGAAAAGCCTCAATCATCCTAACTTACACCAGCTCTATGGTGTATATGAGGGACTCAGTCCTCTCCCAGCCCTCGTGTCACAGTGGTATGCACGTGGCGATATCAACCGCTACCTCGGCACAATGCGTGACGGTCCAGACTTGGGACGAATTAAGCTGAAACTTGTGCGTCATGTGTATCTCGATATGACCGTGTCCTAACCAAACCCAAACCCTCGTCTTAGATACTGGAGGTCGCGCAGGCCGTAGAATATTGTGGGGCATAAGCACTTGCAGTTTCGCATGCTATCAATGCTGAGCCCAAACCTCTGTAGTGCACGGGAAGAAGATTGTGCACGGAGACATCAAAGGAGTGCGTAGTCCCCGAGCACACTCCACTACGTTCCGAGTCCTCCGACTTACAGTACTACGCAGGCAAACGTCTTGATTTCTGACGAAGGCAACGCACGGCTCAGCGACTTCGGCCTCTCAGTTCTCCTGGCGGAGAGCTCGCAGTCTCTCACGCGGACCAGCAACGTCCACGGGACATATCGATGGATGGCACCTGAGCTTGTTCTCGAGGAAGGCGCTCGGCATTCGTATGCGAGTGATGTCTGGGCATTCGGGTGTCTCATCATTGAGGTACGAGAACAGACCGTTTTCCCTCCGAAGATGACACTCACAAGGCGCGGGAGCGAACAGGTTCAATCCGGACAGGTGCCATATCATTCCAAAGCCAACTACCCACAAGTCGTTGCAGCGTTGGCGAAATTTGAACCTCCGGAGATACCGAAATCAGACTCGGCGTGCCTCTCGACGGTGATGACTGGGTGCTTGATTTTCAATGCGCATGAGCGTCCGTCGCCGTCCCATATCATTTCGCACATCAAGCCCTCCAACTTGAAGGGGAACTGGGGGTTTATCTCCCTCTTCGTCCCAAAGTACTTTAGATCTCGCAACCCCGAGTCCACATCGGCGAAGCCAGTACAGAAGAGCGCAGTGCGCTCAGCCGGTGCGTTGCAATTCAGAGTTCCTACGTAGTCTACTTCAAGTTGTCGTGTCTCACAGTTCCATCAGATCGTGCGCCTGAGGATGATGATAGACCGCACGGGCTGAGATTGCGCAAGATGCACTGTATCGGCAGGAGCTCACCTGTTGTCGACCCATCGAACAGTCGATTCAGTTTCTGCGCCGTCTTGAAATTCGTCCTCGTGATCGCCTTCTTTTTGCTCCTCGGTGGCATGGTCGACGACACCGCGGGCAAAACCGCGGGCATCTGGTTTCGTGATGCCTTAAAGGCACCTGACTGGGAGCCAACTGGGAGCGCCAGATCTTGCCACGGCCATGCGTCAGACGCCTTGCCAACTGCGCCACGACAAAGCCACGACCCGAAGCACGCGCTTGGCACGTGGCTTTGCTTCCGACCCGATCCGCTTCATATGCTGCAGTGTCGTATCCGCTCGAGCAGCCTCGTGATACGTTGGCTTATAATATCGGTAAGTCGCCCTAATTAAGGCAGAGGAATCTATGCGGCAGGATTTCATGTAAGCAAACCATCTACGGTCCATTCATTGTCGAGTGTCGATGCCCAGGATGTCGAGCAACAGCTGTGTCAAAGGGTTATTGAGCACTTCGGTAAGGAAGAGAAATAGCTACGGAAGCCTTCTCAGTAGCTACTGTTGACTCCCGTACGTAGTAATCATTGATACATTCGTATTAGATGATGTTCCCTGTTCGAGTCGTCCTATTTCATCGTAGCTATCTTCTCCTCGACTGTGCGACACTCTCCTGAGATACTGATACCGTAGCTCAGGTGTATCTCTCTCACAATATATAGATTAATACCCTGGAACGCTCCAAAACTGCTCTCAATACACGTTGACCTGTGTACGCACAATTCTCTCGCTTCATCGGGCTCAGTGGACCTATAGGTTTCTTTCCATTCTCATGTCTGGGCGATTGGATCTCTATTCAGGACAGAGCCAGAGAAAAGGCAGTACTGAGACGCATGGTGCGTACCACTCGGAGTAGGTCTGTGAAACCGGTACTTACAGCACGACCTGCAGGCCGAGACCCACAGCTCGATCATCGGGAGCATATGCCTTCGATTTGCGATTCCAAATCTTGGTTCTTTACACGAGCTGACCGGGGACTGGTCAACGTGAGAACGAGCGCTGGCACGCAGGACAGGCGCAAGCGACGAAGATTGGAGGCAACTGCTAGCGCGCACTGTAGCGCGAGAGCGCGTGGCAGTCACGTGTCGAGCGGCCTTACACTCCGGCATCGTCACAGCAAGCACAGAGACGCGTGCAAAAGCCGCACGGCAGCCGCAGGGATTGAACTGGTGACCTGCACGATGAGATCCCATTCAGGTGCCTTTAAGGCATCACGAGTTGTGATGCCCTTGGTTTTGCCCGCGGTGCGAGAAGGGCAAAATTGAACGGCGCGCAAGTAGTATACACCCGCCCGTCCAGATACAGTAAGTTTCCTCCGAAATGCGTATATGTGGGCTGTAACTGAGGTCGTGACGCGAACCTCTATATCTACCCACTTAGATATCCACAATCTACGTGCGGCACCCTATCATATAACGTACCAACGTAATGAAGATGCTGTGCTTACTTTATTACTACATAGTACAGAGCGATACGCAGTGCAGTCACTGCAGTGTGAGTAACGGTCCAAGCGGACGCGATAGAGACAGATTATTACCGACTGCAAGGTTCGAGGATCAAACCCCGCTTCCTGCAGAGGAGTCGCTCTCTTCCATGGACACCCACAGTCCGCCCTTGTAATGAATTAGAACCCTTCCCGAGAGCTGACATCGCGCTTCACACACCTTGACGAATATCGTCAGGAACGCGGCGGGCCAAACTTTCTCCACCGCCTTCCGCCCGTCTCCTTGACTCCATGCCTGTGGAGGACGCGACTTTGGAGGCTGAGCGTCCGGTGCGAGCTTGATGCCCGCCACACGTTGTAGCAGTCTAACGAGGAAGAAGGACATCTCGTTGTAAGCAAACTACCAGCGGATTGCAACGTCAGCAACTCATCCGCCGTCACTAAATGGATGGGCGCAAACCTGTTGGCCCAGACAGATTCGCGGTCCCGCGTTGAAGGGTAGGAAGATGAAAGGATTGGGTGTCAGGTACTTCGAGACGCGCTCGTCGATGAAACGGTCGGGATCGAACTGCTCGGCATCCGGTCCCCACAGGTCCTTTCGGCGGTGCATGAGGAAGACCGAGTACGAGACGCTATCGCACAGAAGAAAGTGAGTTTATCGAAACGGGCGTGCGGTGAAGAACGCACAGAGTTCTTGGCGGGAGGTAATGCTGCTTTCCCGTCTGACGGTCAACCGACGGAAGAAGCATGCCGTCGATGTTCTGTCTAGTTCAAGCTCATCAGAGACACAGGGGCTTGCCACCGGAATGACTGCGTACCTAACGTTCCCTGGAACTGCAGGGAACAGCCTCAGCGTCTCATTCAGCACGGCGCGAAGGTACTTGAGGTCGCGTAGAGAGTCATATGTCGGCAATTGGTTGGTCGAGAACTTCCCCAGAATCTCCTCGCGGAGTCTCGCGAGGACATGTGGATGCTCGGCGAGGAGATAGACGGCAAAGGTAAGCGTCGCCATAGTCTGCAATATGCCGAAATTTCAGCGTTCATGACCTTGTTGGGAGGTAACGGCTTACAGTATCCCGACCAGCGACCATGATGTTCTATATTCCACACAATCAGACTGACGTTCGCTTCCAGTGTGAACTGACGTGCCATGATCTCGTCCTTGATGACCTTCTGATCTGAAGCGATGTCTAGCATAACCAACCAGAAATATGAACAACTCACCTTCGGTGTATTCGACAAGATGGTCCAATAGCGTACTGGCGTCCTTCTCGGTGGGCGTAGGCGACCCTTTCAACAGTCTCTTCTTTTCGAGCGCGACCTGTAGTATCGGGTCGATATACGCGTCGATTATCTCCATAGGTTTCCTGATCGATAGTTAAGCGTCCTGACTGAAGAGCACAATCTGAGCACAACTCACTGTGAGGGGTTCCTGAACATCTCCGCGAGCGGCCAGAATCCACCAAGTCTGAGTCGGGTCGCCACCACGCGCTTTGCGTCTTCAAACGCTTGCACGAAGTCGTCAGAGCTCGTCTTCTTCCTCTGGTAACCGAGGGGAGGCTGCATGTTGTGAGGGTACGCGAGATCGGCGCTCATGCTATCCACGCTGTTCCCGAAGAGGAACTCTGTGGACGAATCGAGGGTGAAGCGTGCTATGAGATCCTATACTGCCGTTAGACGGCAATGATGGTAGGCCACACAAGACCATAGACGAACCTCGAAGTTGAACGGTACGTTTTCGCGGACGCGAGCGCTGATTTTGTCGATCGCGGCGTCGGCGTGCCGTACGAAGATCTCGAAATCTGTGATACGCTCGCGCGTGAAGAATGGACGGGTCATTGTGCGATGGAATCTATGTGCGCATGTTCAGCATGAATATAAGACAAGGGATGTATTTCCTGCGTACTTCCACATATCGCCTGGATCATTGTGAGCAGAAGCACTGCACGCGAAGCCAGGAGGGATGACTTACCATCTGAGTTGAAGACGCCGGTTCCTAAAACGCTGTTGGCCGCGCTATGGAAGAATTCACCTGAACGTGAACGTGGCCCTCGTCAGCACCGCGGTTCAAAGGACGGACTTGTGGAATATACGTACCCTTGACGAAGTTGTTAAAGTCCGTCGCCAAAATAGCCTTCACGTTTTCAGGCTCTGTCGTGAATACCTTGGTGCAAAAGGCAATGGTGAGTTTCCTTGCGCAGTGCGAGAGAAGTTCACTCACAATCTTCTGGCCATAACGGCTCGCGGTGTGCGTTGGACCGTACGCCTCCATCATGCGCCTACGATGGTCGACTACGCAATTGCATTTGCATGAACATACGTCCAAATAACGAGTGTCTTATGCATACCGAAATAATCGGTCGGGGCAGCCGCGTCCTTGACCCCTCGCGGTAACTGCGGAATGCGCACGCCACCGAGCTTCTTCATCTCCCTAT